>CABEEJ010002931.1:69526-90276 GCA_901482245.1 Timema douglasi
ACACACACGCGCGCATACATATACATGTATATATACACACACACGCGCGCATACATATACATGTATATATACACACACACGCGCGCATACATATACATGTATATATACACACACACGCGCGCATACATATACGTGTATATATACACACACGCGCGCATACATATACGTGTATATATACACACATACATATATATATATACACATACACACATATATATACACATACACATATATATATATATATATATATACACACATATACGTATATATATACACACATACACATACATTTACATGTATATATACACACACACATACATATACATGTATATACACACACGCATACATATACATGTATATACACACACGCATACATATACATGTATATACACACACGCATACATATACATGTATATACACACACACACACACACACATACATATACATGTATATACACACACATGCATACTTATACATGTATATACACACATGCATACATATACATGTATATACACACATGCATACATATACATGTATATACACACATGCATACATATACATGTATATATACACACGTATATATATACACATACGCATATATATGCATGTGTATATATACATACGCATATATATGCATGTATATATATACATACGCATACATATGCATGTATATATATACATACGCATATATATGCATGTATATATACACATACGCATATATATACATGTATATATACACATATTCATATATGTGTATATATACATGTATATATACATACATATCTTTACATATATATACATGTATATATATACATATCTTTACATATATATATATACATATATATATACATATCTTTACATATATATACATGTATATATACACATATATGAATATATATACATATATGCATATATATACACATATACGCATATATATACATATACATATCTTTACATGTATATATATGTATGTATACATATGTATATATGTATAAATATATATACATATATACATATATATGTATACATACATATGTATGTATATATACACATATATAAACTCACGTATATATACACATACACACATCCTATCTGAATAATAACTTTTACACTAGTAACCATTGCAAAGTATCTTTACATACTGTCCCAGGATATGGCACAGCATATGTCAAGAGAACGTGTGTGTGTGTGTGTGTGTGTATTATTTTATTTTTTTGTTAATATTTCGAGCCCTTCCATGTACCACCTGTCACAACACGCCACCTGTGTTAAACCGTTGGGCGATGGGGTCGCCACATCCCTACGCCTAATATAATGACCTACTTCACTTACTTTAGGAGGGAAATGAAAAGTTTAGAGGTCAATAACTACAAGTACTGTAAAATTCAAATACGGTAGGAAAATTATAAGGGTTTTTGGCTTGTTGCATCGACCAATGAAATACAATATAGGCTTGTTTCATACCCAGGGTACAGACAAATACTATACCCAGACACTCAACCTCCAGGTTAAAATGGTTGTGCTCCTTTTACAGCTTGAGTTTTTCGACACTAGGATCGCTGCGGTTAGTCCTATCATCACCCAGCATTGACACTAGCGAAACCCGGTGTTGTAGGACTCAAGCTGGCAAAAGGAGCGCAGCGAACAGCCCCCCTCCCCCCTCCTGTGAGGTTGAGAGTCTGTTTCTTGTCTGTGACCCAGGCTATTCATCAATCATTACCCAGAGAGTGTAATGGACATGTAGGATCTTTGTCTAGTTAGTACTAATGAAACAGATTGCTGCTAGTATAAGTGATATTAGTAGATTGTATGTGTTTAAAAATATTACAATGTAGCTATAATTTAGAATGGATAAATTACCGGTGATTTAAATATTGTAGGAAAATATTTCCCAGGCAAATTGAACATACAAGTCAGTACACAAACTTCTTAAAAAAAAAAAAAAAGTTCAGAGTTAGAATCATAAGATGATTCAAATAACAGATACAACATATAGAACAAAATTAATACTAAAATAACTAAGCTTATTATGAAGTGTTTAAAACTATCAATATTTTGTACCCCTATGTATTCAAAGTAATCAATGCATAATCAATCTGTTAAATTTTAAATTATGCTGTGATAAAATTTTAAAATATAGGATGTAGTTACAGAAATTTGATTACTTACCATGTTTCCTTACACATTCGTCGATTTGGTTTGATTCACTGAAAAGTGTGTAAAACTACATTAATTAGCATTTAAAAGGATATCAGCTGAGTGCACTCAAGAATAATGTTTTAATAAGTAATTTAAAAAAGGGACATGTTAATCTCTGATAGTTAATAAATTCAAATGTAACCCTTTAAACAAATAAATAAAAATGACCGAAATAAGCGTGTTTACATCGCTTTCCATTATATTACTATTTTCCAAACATAAAGTTACACTATTATGTTTTAATATGGAAGAAAGCAATGCTATACAACTATATGAAAGGCGATGCTTGGTGATTAATGATTATAATTATGGACATGAGTCATATCTCATCATTATTCCCATGTCCATGTGACATTTTTCAATATATTATGATTACTGTATTATGTTTTGGATTAATGTGTATTCTACGCGTCAAGCTGGCAACCTTCCTTCTAACCACAGAGCAAACACACTTGCAAACTATGATATTAAAATGTTTTGAAAGGACCAAAATACAAATTTTTGTAGTCGCCCTTGATCAAAGTTACTATATTATTAATATTATTACTTATACTTTTTACCAAAAGAGATAGTTGCAAATCCAATTTGGCATATGAATATATGAAAGTAGTTTTAGTAAGTTTTGAATATGTCAGGTAAGTGCCCTTTCTGTTGCTTCTCTACTATAGATATTATCCCAAGATAGAATCAATCAATATAGGCCACTTACAGAGTGTGTTAGGAAAAATACTTGTTCTATTAACTTTACAAATGGACATAGTTTTAAAATAATATAATAAATCCCATTTTAAAATAAAACATTTAAAATAGAACTAATAATACATATTTTAACACATCTACTTTCCTTGAACACACTTTTAAAAACCAGACACGCTCAACTGAAATAAGTTTCAAAGTGAAATGTCGGAAAGATCTAAGACTGATTAAAAATGCCACTAAATATATCTTATTGCCAACCAATTAACAATCAATTTATAATATGCAATTCAATAGTAGTTACATGAGCCCACACTTATTTTTTTAGCAAGCACACATAAGAGATATATTATACAAATTTCAAAATACTCGAATAATTTCTTCATAAAATGATATTATGCATCTATTTAAGAGAAAAGAGTAGTACTGGAAGGGGAGTGACAATGTGTGTAAACAAATCATTTTAGTAATAAAGCTTAAAAGTACTGATCATAATCATTTACAAAGTATATTGAGAAAAATATAATTCAATAATCACAACATACAAACATTTATTGTTAAAATAATTTATAATTCTTTTTTTAAGCAGACTAGAAAGGAAAAAAAAAATGTTTTTCAAACTCTCACTTCAATGATTTTTTAAACAATCAAAAATTGCACATAATTTTAAAAAGATACAATTCCTAAATAAAAAACTAGGTAATATATATGTTTACAATTTAACACAAGAACAGGAATAATAATAACAAAGACAAAGACATTAGTCATATTTGAATGAAAATTAGTATGGAAAATATGTCCCCTTAGTCTTATAAATTTGAGATCGACCTAATTTACGTTTAATTATATCTCAAATATGCAATATGCAAAATGAACTTTTGGATATTGAAAAAATATGCACTGTAGTAAATTATAATTTAAAATAGCACAAGTTCTTTCTAGAGTTAGTTGTTTGAAAAATTAAATGCCGAGAAATAAAATGTCAAGAGCTATTTCAAAATTATGTCAACAAGTGCAGTGCGGTATAAGAAAGTGGTATATTTAAAACATATTTAGAGTTAAAATCCTATCTATTTCTATTAAACAAAATTATATTAAATTCACTCACATCTAGAAATGTTGCTAATACATCAGCAATAATTATTGTTATGTCACAGCTTAACATTTCTGTGATGAAATTTAGTAAACTATGAAACAAAACAAAAATAAAAACACAATATAAATCACAAAATAATATAAACACAAACATTATTTTTCCTAGGTGAAATGTTTAATCAAGTTTGTGAAAAATGCACCTATAAAATGAATATTTCCATCCAATTTATCTGAGAAATTTGAAATACAAGTGTAAATGCGAGATTTTAATTCATCAAAATTTAGCATTTCCAATGCATTATAGACTTCCTTCATGTGTGTAGAATTTAACCCTAGTTTGTGCGCAAAAAAGAATATCGTATAACCCAGAGGTTCCCAAACTGTGCTTTGGGATGCCTTGGGGCTTCGCCGGTCTTGGTCTCGGGTTTCGCGCCAATAAATAAAAACTAAAACTTTAGAGTGTATAGTGAAATGCAGCATGCAAATTTTCAATACGTGTACTCGTACATATTTTAAAGAATGGAATAAAATCATACAAGAAAACACATGCCTACTCTAATTATTTTTTGTTCAGTTCTGTATTTTGTTTTAGTTTTGTATTTTTACATTTAAAAGAATGCAAGCTAGCAATGTAAATGCATTTTTTTTTTTCTCTTTTCAAAGTACCACTAAATTGAATTTGGGCAATATTTTTTTTAAATATTGGGTACAGGGGTGTCACACAGAAAATGTGACTTGGAGCAGCGTGGTCTCAAAAAGTTTGGGAAGCCCTGGCATAACCAACTAACTGGGAAATTAGATGTGATTACCCTCTAACCAGAAGTAGAGTCAAGTGCAGTTTTCTGCATTCCGAAATTGGAATTAGTAAACTAGTTATTTTTATTTTACAATATTTTTTATTCTTAAATTCTGTTATAAATATTTTAAAACTTTTTCACTCTTTCAATGATGCGACAACTAGTTAGATCTTTTTTTTTCCCCCTCTCTCTTGCTGCATCTCAATATCTGTTTGGGTTGCATGTATATGTACTAATTATGCATTTGTGTGGAAGGAAAGTAAGAAAATGTTTCGAGAAAACTTTCTTTAGTACACTCGGCCATGTTTTGAGTCCCGATCTCCATACCGCTGGAGAACCAGACTCGGTGACCTTGATATTTAAACCACATGCTAACTGGCATAAGTAACCGAGATGTATTACATTTTTTAAATACATTTTATGTACATTAAAAATATACAATTCACATAATATAACATTTTTGAAACTATAATTTAATTTTTTTTTATAATTTCAAGATGCATGAAAATAACACATTTTACCTTGTGTCATAGCATAATGCTTTTATTTTCTTACAAACTTTCCAATCCACGGGAGCGCGTATAAAAACGATACATTCACATTCGATTATGTGTCTAGGTCAATTGATCCCAAATGGGAAATGAATGGAAGGGGGTTCATTTTCCAGGTACAATTTTGACAACCTCAATTTATCTTATTTACTATCTCACATATCACCAATCTTCTGTACACTTTTCTCCAGAATAAAACGTGTCCATGTCCAAAAAAAAGGATAGCAGCAGTTATATAGTCTAGTCTCTTTGTTGGCAGTGTTGGACATTTAGAAGAGGTTATAAAAAGGGAACACTGTAATTAAAAGGAAACTAAATGAAGCACATGAACTTAAAAAATCACACTATCATTCATGTTTACAAGAATATTTTCTGTGCCCTCAACACTATCCATAGTGTTTGAATTAAAGGGAACATTCTTACATTTTCTACAATACTACAGAAAAAAATGTTCAGGCCATTTGAGAACCAAATTAATCATAACAAGTTATAAATGGCAGTACTGTTATTAGTTAAAAATAACACCCATTTTAATCTAAATCAGAGTAACACAGAAAGCGATGTACATTTGTATAAACACAAATCAATGACAATAATTTGTGTTATTTTAAAACATAGAAATGGCGGACGTATTTTTGCCGATATTAGTGCAACAATAAAATGCAAGATTACACCAATATGATATAACATACTTACAACACTAAATACATACAACAAAAGCCTACACCAAAACGATATTTCTTATTGATCTACTTGTTTTTACATAATGATTTTAATTACAAAAATTTGTACTTTGATAGGGGAGTTTCGGGATGGGAAGGAGCTCGATTAAAAATATATAAACACATTTTTAAAGATTGACACACACAAGTGAACGGTGAAAAATATAAAAGATGTAATGTATAGTCTTTGAACTCAAATTTATTGTACTATACAACGGGTCACTTCGTCTTATTACCTTAAATTGTAACATATATTACATTAATAATCACAAATATGTATTTATATGTTTTATAGTGATATGACATTTTTTGCTCGAAATAGACAAAATGAAAGAAACGTATTGTAATGTAGTATAGCAATATTTTCCCTAAAATCGACCTTTATGAACATTTTTTTCAGTCTAATAAAAAAAAAAAGAAAATAATTGTGGGGAATTGCTCGACTTCTATTAAAATATTAACCACTTGGCACACTTTTATATAGTCAACTACATAAAAAAGAAAAGCCTCTACATTGTAGTTTACCCTATACAATACCAAAAGACTTGTGTTTAATCATTCTATTGGCTAGTTATTCTAGCTATAAAATAGCTAAGAAATATCACTTTCATTTTTAATTCGACTCACTTACCTTCCCCATGTCAAACAGCTAAGTGTTCAATCAATAAAAATACATTTGGTTAAAGAGTGACAAATTTAACTGCTCAAACAACAAATAGGCTTTAGGGTCACATTAGTGGGTAAGATGGAATGGATGACTAAACGTGTTGATTGAGGGCAAGAAGGCAGGTGCATCGCGCTGCCAAGGGACGGGAGTTGACGGGGTAAAGGAGGTAAGAAGTGTAAGAGGAGGTGGTGAGGATAAGAGAAGGGGTGTTGGTGTTATCCCCTTCCCAATGTTGGCAAAACGACTCTGAAAGTTGGAAATTTTATGAAGAAGAGTCGATATCTTGGGTTGGGAAAGTCTAGAATTACTTCGTACCACAGTACTTTCGGTTTTGAAAGTTCCTTATCTCAGACTTGTATAGATAAATTTCCAAACTGTCAATCCCTACTCTTCAAAAGTTTTCAACTTCATACATAACTCATTAAACATTGAAAGGAGATACCTTATGATGTAGTAGATTGTTTAGAAAGCCTAGTTAATCAAGTTGGCTAGTAGCGCCATTTCACTTGATAAAACCTGGAGTTTTTACAAACCGAAACTTGTTAGCTTTCCTACATGCAATGATGGAGAATGTCCTAACACTTGTAACTTGAAAAATCCATCATTTGAAAAACAGATTTAAAAAAAAAAAGGAAAAAAAATCAACAGTTGCCTAAAGTCTAAATTCATGACCAAATTATCACCTCAAATCTTAAAATTTTCCCAGGAGAACCCCTTGGCCCCTGTATGCTGCCAGTCCCCCCTTGGTTTTCACGACGACGTTGACCCTGTCACCTGGGAATTTTTATAATTTTAGAATGCTTATAGTTACAAAATTCCCCATCTCCTCTCACTCCTCCAAAAAGGACTACATAATTAAACATAAAAGCCTAAAAAATGTATTTTAATGTGTAACAATGAGTATCAATGAAGAAATGCCTTAGATAGTAAGGGTTGGCAAGGGTTAGTGGGGGAGGGGGGGGGGGCGAGATCTTTTTGATAGATCTACAACTTAAACAAGATCTAACACAACACAAAACCTCCAATTGTTGCCATTTAAGTCACCCTCTAACCATTTTAAAACTTTTTCTAGATTCATGTTTCTTTAAATTTTGCATGAACAATTCATGCCATCTAACTTTAAAAATTAAACTACTCCTAAATCTTATTTACACTTGATATAAGTATAATCTAAATTTCAACTTGCATTTATATTTTAGTTGGTTTGCACAAATTACACTAGTTTTAATTGCTACACAGAGCTAATGTTTGGGCTTATTTAATTTCCAAGTTACAAAATATTATTTAATATGGCTGTTAATATTAGATAGATCTTCTTAGCCAAATTAATTTGTTAGTTTTGTAACATCATACAAAATGTAGCAATCTACCAGTACTTGTAGATTAGTTTGATAGAAAAATCTATATTTATATTTATAAAATGTTTCTACAAAAGTATTTACACTTTCTGTCTAAAGAATAGATTGCAGCTACATTATAAAATACATTATGGGGTTAGTTATATCGCGTTAGAAAGGCAACCTTAAATAAGAATATTGTAATTAAGTCATTATTAACATGTACAAACTATTTCAAATGTTAGCTGTGTCACATATATAATAGATTCACATTTTTTTTAATACTTTAAGCCAATACAGATAAAAAAAATTAATAATTTTCTGCAGATGAATGTAATTTTATTTAGTTAAAAAGAAAATCTTACAAATTTGGTTAAATCAAATGAGTGAGTGATTTTACACTTTTTATTTTAAGTATTGAACAAACATTTGTTTTGATGAGAAGCACAAAGATTTATTTTGAGTCTATCACAAATAACTGACAGTGCAATGTAACCATTATTTTTCAAATTGTTTTAATTTCATGTTTCAAACATGTTAATTTTCACTTCACAAGTGAAACTGGGAGCTTATAAATGTACCATATATTAAATACTATAATTATTATTAAATATACCAAAGACTTAGTGTGTAAGAGAGAATTTACTAATATTAATTTTAAATGCAAAATCATTTATTCTACGAGTAGTTTATAAAATTTTAAGTATCTGGTTTTAAAAGCTACACGATCAAACTACTAACCCGCACTTTCATCAAATTACATATCGGCACAATCCCAACTTATTCTCAAGTCATAAAATATAGTCTGCGCAAACTTTAGAAAAAAACTATTTTTATCTTATATAGAAAACTGTGAGTTATATAAAATATATAGCATATTAGCCAATTATCAATTCCTAGATGTGACATAAGGTAATTCATTACACTGATATAGCAATGTCACTTAGAGACCACATGGCCGTATTGCAACCACTTTCTAAAATAAATCACATTTTTTTAATTTGTATTTTTTTTACAAACAATAATGTTATTATTTTAAAAATATTTTTACAAGCACATTTAATAAAAAACATCAACAAATTCAGTCTTATAATGATGGTTGCCATATGTTTGGTAGATGTGCCAAGCAAAAGAAAATGATATATTATATTTAAAGCAATTCCCCACCACAACAATATAAAGATTAAAAAATTGTTGTACATATTTTTATACACTATTAATTTTAATACTTTTATTTACACAATTGAATCAATCATTCACTCCACAGCAAGAAAGTAATAATATAAAAATTAATATTGGAATATAAAGTAAAAAATGTATTATGTTAGTTTAATGGTGATTACTTTTGGATTAGATAAATGTGTTCGGCAATATCTGTGTGTTATTTGTGTATGCCAAATATTTAGGCCCATAATTTTATTTTTTAGTAAAATGAATCAAGAATTAAAAAACTAGAGCTAAAAAAACATAGCTTCTTGGCTGCATTGTATTGGTTCTCTTCATGCATTAATCAAGGTGACAATTTAATTTAAAATAATAAACTAACAAGAAATCGATATTTTAACCAAGAATGTTAGTAAATGAATAAAATAGAACTAAAATTAATTGAATTAAATTTTTTATAGTGCCATACATTTTTGCTCACGGCTCATGCTATACGTCATCTTGTACTAAAATAATAACCTACTATAACTATAATATATAGCATAAGCATACCAATCCCTTATTGAACACATAATATATGTTTATTCATCAGGACTATCTATCAAAGACACCGAATAACCACCCAATATTTTAGTGGAGGATCTAAAAATAACTTTTTTGTTTCCTTTAGCTAACAATAAAAAGATTTAAATATAAGTTTTAATTTACCCTGATTTCACGACCAAATAATTGTGCATGGTGACAACTAGTAACTAGTTCAGACTTGAGACCAAACTTCTATCTTATCCTCGTTTTCCAGAAACTATTGCCATTATACTTTGGTTAGCCAACCTGATGTACAAATACCGGCCATAAAAGGTTAATCTTTGACTACCCGATAAAAAAAACACTCTCTTGTTATATTGATCACTAAAAAACAATACTATTTCTTAAAATATTTTAACGCAAATACTAGTTCATCAGTTAATGGTTATTATCTCAAGATTTAAAATTTATTTTAACTAATGCTTATAAGAAAAGTAGAATTGACAAACTTTTCACATAACCGCTTCAAATTTTCCATCTAATGTTAGAGCAAACCTTAATCAGATGCCAATCATACAGCAACATTCAGGAATGGGCTGTAGTCAGAATTTATTAGGATGGGGTTTGGGGGCTGGAGGAGTTTTGTGAGAACAAGTTATCAAAAAATTCCTTTGGAGAGCTGGAGGGGGAATTTCTGTGTAAATAATAGTTACAACAATTAACAATATATTCACAATAGGGTTGAAGCTATATGTTCAAATGATGTAATATTTTTCTCACACAAGTTTTATTTATTATCAAAATAGAACCCAATATAAACTTTTGTGAAATTTTACTACAACTTTATAAAAAAATAAGCAGTGTGTTTGTGTATTTTAAAACACCATTTGTTTGTATTTTTACTTTTTCACTATCTTACAAGTAGATAAAGTATTGTAATATTCAAATGATTGTAAAAGAGAAAAAAAATCATTCCAATTATAAAAATATAGGTTTACCGGGACTCGTATTAAGATAAATATAATATTTTTAATTTTTCATGAAAGTGACTAGTGTGGGGCTAAGAATTTGGGGCCTAGAACAGGATGATTTTAACCTTGACGGGGAAAAATATATGTAGCCCAATATTTCAGGAGGTGGGGGGAAAGAATAAGATATGGGTTCGAATCAGCGTGGTAATTTCTTCAGTTAGATTTGTCTATAATGCACAGGATTAATATTTAAACCTCACAGTCAACTGTCCATTTGAAACCTTAGGTCAGTCTGTAGCGTGTCTGTCTACTGAGCTAAGGGTCTTGGGTACAATTCCCGGCATGGCCGAAAATGTATTATTGGCGAAATGTAAGTTTACCCTTCCACAGTGAGTAAATAGCGTTCGGGGACTGGATGTTGTGTCTGTACTAGTCTTAAGATAGATTATAAGGCATATGAAGCTATGACAGGCCTAGCAAGCTGATAGTGTAAAATATATAGCCTTGAATAAAAAATTGACTCAAGCTACCGGCTGGAAACAGTAATGGATGTAAAAGTTAAGTGTCCAAAATTCAAAAATATTCCAGTATTATTTTTCAGAATGTTTTATTATGTCCTAAATTTTCTCTGTGTAACTGGTGGAAACCTTGAAATTATATATTATACAAATTTCAAAAATATAAGTTTGTGTGAGTTTTGAAAACTAAAAAAAAAAAAAAGCTTCTTTATCAAGAGGTTGAAACAAAAATGTTTTAGAACAATCAGACACCCACAAAGGGCTTGTTGGATGAGCTAAACACACGCACATCATAAAATTATGTCAGTATTGGGAGTTTATTAAAGAAGAAAACATGATCAGTGGGTAGAAAAAGTTATTCACCTAGTCCCCCATTAAAATTATTACAATTCTCAAAACAAACAATATACATTAACTTTTATTTTCCATATTCATGGGTTTAATTTTGTTTGGAGGGGGAAAAAAAAAGGTTTGTTTCACAATATGTATTTTAAAAGGGTATAATATAAAGTGTTTTTTTTATGAGTTAACACAGTTTCATAGTGTGTGACACAAGTTTGTTTAAATGTGTTTATCATAAGTGATAATTTTGTTGATTTTAATTGCATTTTAGTGTCTGTCTATGCCTGTCCATTTCCCAAATTATAGAAGTGATGGAAATCTCTCAACTGTAGCTTCCTTCAGTAAAATAATAATGTATTTTAAAACAAAAATAGGTGACGATTTATGTCTTTGAAGAAAACTCATCGGTCCCTAAAATATATGATTTGCAAAATTTAAGGTAGGTACTTAAGTTAGGGGTGTTGCAAGTCAACATTGTTATTGTGGTTGCAGTATTAAATAATCTTTTGTTTGGGTAAATTAACATTTTTGACCATTTGAATTACTATGCTTTTATATTTTTGCTAAGAATGTAAGATTTTTTTGGACTTAATTATCACTTTTCTAGTTTATTTATTTAAGATATCGATTTCAAACAATATTTAGGTCATATAAACACTTTTTACAACCTTTATAAAGTTCCTTCATAAAAAGAATGACCTCAACAGAGGTTCAATCTCTCAACTATTGATAGTCTTTAACTTCAAGATCTGTTGAAAAAGAAACTTTGCCAAGTTTTTATGTACCCTGTAAAGTTTTCTTTCACTCATAATGGAAAAAGTGTTGGTCTCAAATGTCATCGTAAAATATTAGGAGAAATCTCGCACAACTATAAAGATCCCATATTTTTAGAAGTCTCTATCTTTGCCGATAATGCCCAATTCGCTAGAGCCCAGGATCTGGAGGTTCAAATGGGACACAAATACTGATTGAGGGTGACCTTACCCTTTCTTGAGAAAAGACCAGGCCTTAGGCCTTAATATCTATATATTTCATTAAGGGCCAGTCTTATGTCTAAGGGTTCGGACAGAATGACAAGCGTGTGAGCGAGCGCGCAAGCAACTGGATAGCCAAACTGGTGAGCGAGCGCATAATTACCAGATAGCTCCTGATAGTTGTTGACAAGAAGGCTCCGAATCTTGGCTAAGTGAACTGAGGGTGGTTTTTGACAAATGATATATTGTTGTGGTTTTATCATCCTCTCTCCACGCTAATGGTGATTTTTATTTGTTAAAGCCTACTTTGATAATATTAAAAGTATTTTAACATATTGGTTTTATACATATATATTATATACACACACACACACACACACACAAACATACATATGGGTATGCCTGGTGATCTTACCAATTAAACTAGGCCATTAGTAGCAAGTGTGCAAAACCTATCGATAATAATAAAAATGTCAAATGAGAAGTTTTCCTAGCACTCAATGAACAAACATACAATAATATTGTTTAGCGCATGTAAACTATACTGTACCAGGTCGAGCGCGTGCGCTTGAAAAATAGAACCAGATCTATCTTTCAAGCGTGCGGGCTCAGTCGCTCGCTCCAGTCTGACCATCCTCTAGCGGATAAATATTGCTATAAGGAAGTTAAAGTAAGCGACCAGATAAAGGTTATCAGCCACTTTAATAATATATGGTGTCATGTGGGCGCTGGTTTTTTTTTGCAAATATTAATTTCGTTGTCTACCAAAATGTAGTCAATAGTTCGGTACAACGTCTACAAAATTGTATTTACTGTACTCACATTTAAATAATTTGTTCTTAGATAACTAAAACTCTACAAATAGCTTGTCAGTTTTTATAAGATTGTGAATTTAAATGATCTAGCTTTATAAGAGTATTACCCGAATGGATATTAAGACGCGATGTTAAGTATGATTATTCTAACTTTATATATAATTATAGCCTAAGCCTGTGCCTATTAAACAAGTGAACCAAGATTTTAACCTAAAAACAGATTCTGTTAGGCTAAGGCTCATGAAAAACAACATGTCCTTACGGCAACGCCCATTTTAACTTTCAGATAGAAGTTATCAGGTACTTAAACATCCCAATAAAAATTTGATGGATAAATACATTTTATCTGGCAGATAAATGATATCTGGCAGTCATAAGATGCACTTTTAACGTGTCAATCAGGTATAAATATTTATCGGCCAGATTAATATTTATCCAGGCGTCATAAGACCGGCCCTAAGGGAGTCGCCTCGGTAATCAAGAAATTGCCGTGCAGCACAGATGTACAGCTCTAACGCCATATTGAATTTTACGATAAGCTATTTCTAAATATAGTTCATACCAAAATAAAGTTTGAATATTACAACCAGGCTCGTTTTCTTTAACAGCCGTATATTTTTAGTTTTAATAATAAAAATTTCTGAAAAATATGACCTTAACTCATTTTCAACAACTTTTTAAGCATTTTTGCAGCGCTATGAGACTATGCTTGATGAAAAAGGGTTCTAGATCTAGCCTTCCTCTAACAAATACAGTAAATGTTTGATAGGCTCACAACAGAAAATATTTAGAATATTTTAGGAATAGCTTTCTAACTAACTTTCTTATTGATAAGACAAAGGATGGTTGTAAGTGATGGGCAAAAGGGACTATAAGCTTGGACAGAATAGTGATATAGGTCCAGAATACGGCTCAGAGCATTATATTTTAAGCCTTGTGGCCCGACAGTGATGTATACATCCTTGCTGACCGAGGTAGTCACCTTAAGGAAAAGCTATCAATATAAAGGAGAAATAATTGACCACATCTTGGAGGGTGAGTGTGCTAGTTACTTGTTAAGATTTAAAACTAAGGAAAACTACTTTATATTATACTTTAAAAATCTACAATAATCTAGGTCCCCACTGTTACGCATGACAAGGTTACAATGGTTCTTCAATGGGCGCACCAACTAAATTTCAGGCTTCCCTAGTATAGTTTGTTGGTAACAAGGAGCCCATGGTTCAAATACCGAGCAGGTTTATCGAGGATGTTTTTTTCTGAATTTTTTTTTCCTACTCTCTCTTCAGATATATGCGGGTGTATTTACTCTAGATTATACTTTATCCAGCCATAAACAATTTAAATAAGTATGTGGATAGTCTTAGATAGTTTATTAATACGCAATGAATTGTTTTTTTCCCAAACATCTCTAGGGTGTTTGGTTCTAGCCATGTAAGCAAGTTATCATTCATTGTATTACTGTTCAATAATTAGTTTATGTTCTAATGTACTCCAATTAGTTTACCATGATATAACCATCAACTGATGTGTAAAGATGTAACCGTCATTTATGACAATATGAAGAGTAAATATCGATTATGTCCCTTTGAGATTTAATATAGTGATGTAGGTATCAAAGATCAACTGCATTTATCACTGTATTATTATGTTTTATTGTGTATTGCTTTGTATCAATATAAGAAGGCAAATAAGGATATATAAACACAGTTATGCAAGCAGTTATGGAATAAAGTACACACTAAAGACCTGCTTGACTTAGTTTAGTAGTTTCAAATAATTTTTTTTAAAAAAAGTGTTCAATCAAAATTTCAACATTCATGAAGCTAAAAAAAATGTCCCCTTCCAAAAAAATACTTATTTCAATAACTCTGAAAGATTGACAAAGTTAATAAGTTTAAAACAGAATATTTTTTTATCCTTAAATAGTCTAGCAAAGTGTAGGCCATATGGAAACCTTAACTCATTATTATTATTATTATTATTACTAAACTCTTTGTCATAAAGAGTATGTTTTAAAAAAAACTACAAGAATGGGTGAGGCAAGTAAAATGGTTATAATATATATTGCCTTCAATATGTTGCCTGCATTGGTTGGTCCACTCTACCAGCTAATGTCTTTCCTTGGCCATGCACGAGTATAGTGCATTCAAACATATCAAATGAAAAGTTACTATCTCAGAATATAGCACTAGCAGACAGAGAAGTTAGACCATTTATTACTTCATATATATTAAATAAAGACATCCACAAGTTCAATGGGTGAACCAATATTATTCCATTCACCTCTCACGGTGATAAATTAGCCAACTTGTAGGCTCTTAAGATGAAATAGATAGGTTTATAGGAAGTGCAACCACATTATTGTGGAGAGGATATGAGAAAAACATGTTGAAATATTGTACGAAGAAAAATCACACACTTGTGTATATATCCCGAGCTTCAAACCTACACCTCCCTGTCATCAGAAATCCAGTCTGTTGTGAAACAGGCCCCTTAAATTTATCATTAATAAACAAACTTTGAAAGGAGGTTAGAAGGACAAGGCCTATAGACCAGAAAACTACAAGCCTCTAAAGTTCATAATTAAAAACACAACAAAACACATAATTAGGTAATTTTCAGGGTAAAACAGTCTCCTCCTTCAGTAGAAGAGAGTAAAACAAAGACTGGACTATGGCAGTGTGGCTAAAGGTAGGTCATGGTCACTTTAGATACTTTTGTTGCCTGTTTCAGATCCATCCTGAACACAGGCTACAATATTATAAAATCATCACCTCTCACACATAATATTTGCAAAAGTGTTCCAAGAATCACATTCAAACGCAAACACCCTCCCCTAATCTACGGCAACATTCTGGTCCACTCTAAACTACCAGACTCGGCCACAAACAACAACAAACAATGTCAGGTCAAAGGTTGCAACAAAGTGAGATGCAGTACCTGCTAAATTCACCAATCTTCCAATTTGTGCAACAGTAGACTCACACAAATGAAATACTCTATGAAAGGCCTCTAAGACTGTTCCAGAGAAAATCTTATATAACAGCTACAATGTAACTACTTCATTGCCGAATAGATTGGCCTCACCAAAGGAACACTTGACTATGAAAGAATGGTCGCCGTTTTGATACCAACCCCAAAGACCCTGACAAACCAGTATCACTTCATACCCAAGGATATAATACATATTTTGACTCGTGCTATAGTACTAGAGTAATACGAGCCCTCCCCAATCGTTGCAATGTTTCCCAGCTACAAAGGTGGGAGCTTGCTCATCAAGAGTTAACCAAATCTAGGCTTCTGGTATCAACCTTTGATAACCATATGTCCTTTTCTTCCGAGTAGGCCTACTCATACCACTTTGAGGCCTACAGTTTTATAACAAGTGTGTAGACCATGCCCTTCTATACTATTTTCAATGTTTAATTTTTTTAAATCGTATGGCGCCTTTTTTTTAAAAATCAATAACCAACCAATTGTCATTTAATATTTTACTTGTAAATCTTATTTGTTTCGTTATTTGGGTTTCCAAGGTAAAAATCAAATGATTATATCTATTAGTTGTTAAAAAGTGTAGAAGCCTTCAACTATTTTCTCTCCTCTCAATAATATTAGAAACATTCTACTATATGACAAGAGATAAGAAACCCATAAAAAGTTACGTTCCTAATTATTGGTTAAAAGACAATTCCATGAACGGTAATTTTTAACAGTTGCAGGAATAAAGAAGAGGTTCGCCCAATGTAGATGTGAATTAGTCAGTTTTTCCTTCATTTGTGTCATGTAAAACTTATTACTTAAAGCAGAACTTTTTTTTTTTCCACAAGTATGTATAGTGTAGTACTTTTTCAGTTATTAAATTCGTATTCTGAACATGTCAAAGATAAGCTATAAACGTGGATGAAAAGCTTGATACATTTTTGTTTTATTTCAATATATTTATTTTTTATCTCTTCTCTTTCTTTTAATTCATAAATGGCCTGTAAAAGTATGTTGAATTATTGGACGATTCCCTTTATATAAATATAAATTGAATATAATTTTCCACCTTCAACAAATTCCCTCGCACCAATGCATGCCCATCCTAATATTAAGACCACCCAATTTTATTACAATGATATTTTTGTCTTCTCAATATCAAGCCTTAACTTTCAACTGCTTTGTACAAATACAAAACAAACAAAGAAATATTTTACAAATACTTTACTTTTATTTTTACAGATACTGTTAGGCCATGATAGATTATATTCTCTCATTTTAATTAATTTAATAAAAAAAAAGAAGGTAAATGGTTGTGTATGTATGTATAAAACTATCCACACATAATTCTACACATGCGTGCATGAACGCGTCCACACATACACACACTTACATAACATACTATTCCATGTTTCTATATGAACTATATTAACAAATAAAAAAAATTAATGTTTTTTCAGTCAAAATTTACAACATTTGTGATGAAGTTAAGAAATGTAGGGTAATTCTACATGCATTTCTATATTTATTGGGTGTTTATCTATATATATATTTAATATTAGCAATTAGATGAGATAACATAGCTTTCACAATTATTTATGAAATATTCGTCAGCTTTAAACAAATACCTGTGTATAGTATTAAATTTTTAACTTTGACTATACAGACACCTAATTTTTTTACTTTTTTTTTTTACATATTTAATAAATATTATCATTGGTCAGCACATATTTGATCTGCTATAAAATTACATCAACACATCAACCTTCACAAACATTATATATATTTTTAGGGGAAATGTTGAATATTTTTTTGTCCGACCCACGAAAGCTATGTAACTAATGAACTTCCTAAAACCATTACAAAGGTTAATTTAAATGACAAAAGTTTACTACAGATCAAAATGTGCTGCAAAAGACAATAACTCTATGTTGTAGTAATACATGTTTTTATCAGCTGTTAAGAGTGATAAATGGGATAGCTTGTAATAAGCCAAAAATGAGGCACATAATCATGTAAATATTAATTATCATGTAAGAGGTTCACAGAAGCACTGATATTATTTAAAAATGCATGGAAAATTGGGAGTTAAAGTCATACTGCAAGACTATCAAAATTGTCAACATTAATTAATTAAAGAGAAAAATAAGCTTTTAATAAGAAATACTTACTAGATATATTCAACCAAAGACATATTTGAGAGCATCAAGGAAATTTTTTTTAAACATTAAATCGCTTATGAAGCTATTTAAAGTGTTACAAAAAATTATTAGTGCTAATATGCATTATTGATTTTAGAAGACTATCAGATAGCTGTCATAGGCATTTAGGAGCAATACAAAAAATAATTAAAATCAATTATTATTACTTTCAGATGATGGGGTCTGTAAGGTTGATTCCCTTACCCCCTTGAAAAAATACTTTCAGATGAGGGGGTCTGTAAGGTTGATTCCCTTACCCCCTTGAAAAAACCTTGACACTAGCCCTGTTACAAAAAAAATCTTTTTTACCAATCTCATTGGCATCAGAGTTTACCTTTATCCTGATGTTAAAGAAAGGGTGGAAAAAAGCTAATGATATGGATACTACTTTTAGTGTGGTCTTAAATGATGATAGCTTGACTTTAATCAACAGTAAAAATCAAATTATTTGAGATTGTTGTATAAGCTTTGAATTTAAAAAAAAAACATTTTTTAAAGAAAAATCCTACTATTTAACTTGCAGTTATGACACATTCCTTCCATATTAAAATTGTAAGCAGGGTTAAATATGCCATGTTAAAGGTGGCAACATTGCAAAGCAAAATATACACAATGTTAAATTGATGGACTATTATATTTGTTATTATAGTAATAATTACATCCACGAGAAGAAAGAAAAAGCCTTAGATACCTATAATACATTCCAAGAAGCATACTAAATATATTTGATTGGTAATATTAGGCTGGGATTTGTATAATTTAGTAGAGTATTAACTTTTTTTATTCATTTAAACACCTGATTTGACCTCTTCAGGTAACGAAGTAATATAAATTTCTATATGTGAAAACAACATTTTGAAAGGTACTGTACTGTTGGGTGTGATCAGTCTTGGTTTATTAGGTCATCAAAAAGAGTTGCACATTTGAAAAGAATAAAGATAACTTGACTAAAATGTTTTATTGCAGATGATACCTACTTAAGCCTAAATTTACTTCCAAAATAGTTTTATATTACATCCAACATGAATATAAAATAAGTAAAAAATGCAAAGATATAAATTAATATTCCAAAAATAGTTGATTAAGTTCCATGAAAAATATTTTGTACTATTTGCTGTGATTATTTTCAAATAACCACAAGTATACCCATAAAATTCCTGAGCTATCATATCGCATAAACAATAATATTACTCGTGTGTACAAATAAATTAACCCAAAATTAAAAACACACATTACCACAGTGTATTTGCTAAATTTACCCGTAACTGGGCAAATATCAAAATTTGAAAATTAGCCACTTAGTTCTTAAACAAACTATAAAGTTAATAGACACAATGTTTTATACATATTTGTGTCATAAAAGCATACATCCATTTTTAATAATACAATTAAAGTAAATCATTAGGCCTACTTAGTATGTGGACTTTTAGTGTATCAATTTTTTTCAAGCTCAGCCATTGCAAAATAAAAGATTAAAGGAACATAATGTTTATTCCTGCTTTTAAACATAACAAACTTTCCCCAATATACATTTTGATCCAGCTGAGAAAATTGAATAGTCAATGTTCAATTGAAATTACTCTAAATATTCTTTATTTATTTTACTTGAGTATTTTCCATATTTTTATCGTATGATCAATTTATCAAAATTCCATTTTTTGAAAACTGCTGTCTTTTCTGTCAAAGTAGGATAATATTCTCTAAAGAAATGTATTAAACACAAAATAAAGTCCAAAGTAGACCACGTTAACAATCCCATTTGATCAAGTGAACTTCAAAGACATGTACTGTCAGAAACGCTAACTATAATCTTAGAACAAAGTTTAGTATAACTGTATTAAATTTCTTATAAAATTTCTAGCAACAAATCGACAAGTAACTTTCATTTGTAAGAATTTTAGTCTAAATGAGAGATTTTGACTCTGGGTTAAGCTTAAAAGTGAAAGTGAAACAATGGCCTCCAAGTTATCAGTACTATTTAAAATAGACCAGTCAAACGAAAAGTGACCCTCTACTCTACCATTTTCTGCCATGATTGTAATATTCACGTCAAAGGAAAGGTTAGTCAACTGCTTCCTGGTCAAAGTAAGTTAACAAGGAGCGCAACTCTTCATTTCCTGTGTCCTCGGTCAATTCCCCTCTACCTTGTAAAACCCGTTTATAGATCGTCACTGGACAAATCAACATTTAGCA
>CABEEJ010002932.1:3349-26775 GCA_901482245.1 Timema douglasi
ATTTCATCTCACAATCACCCTACCATTGCACATTAGCGTAAGTGCGTATAACCCGAACGGGTAGTAAGACGCGGTGCTAATAATAATAATAATAATAATAATAACATAAAAAAGTTATTTTATTCATATTTTTAATTAAAAAAAGGTAAGTAAATTAAATTGTTTAGTATTGGTTTCATTCAGCTAAACCAGCTACTTACCAAGTCGAGAACAAAAGGAAATAGTGTAGTCCTATATGATTTTATTTGTCTGTTTTTTATTGGTTTAGCCATAATTTTTGGACAATGTGGAAATATGTTAAGAGATGAAGGAAAGAGTGATTGTAATAATGTTAAAAATGAGGTTTGTAGGAATATTTACAAGCCAAGTTCAGGCATGGAAGGACCAAAATTATGAGTTAATTACTATTCTACCCGCTTTGGTGACCGCGGGGTCTAGCCCGCTACTCTCGCAGTAGACTAGACTGCCGATGAAAGAGAGATCAAGTTGCAAATATCTGTCAGGTGTACTGAGGGTGGTTTTCCAAAATGGTTCACTACTTTCTCGCGCAAATTCGGGTACACTTCCTCTAAATATAACCTTACTAATCCCTCAAACTTTTAGCGTGATTAGTACACAAGAGTGGTAAGACGCGATGCTAAAAACATATTTACTAACTCCAATGGTTTACATGTCTATTTTATAATTCACCCCTTACTTATTCTATGGCGTAAGAACTTGATTGTCCTTAAAAATAACCATTAATTTTGGTTATCAGTTTTGGTTCCAGTTACGGTATGACAGCTATGACTCCCTGAATCTAAGAATCACTTTTTTTTTAGTTCGGCGGGCGTACATAATCTCGAGTTATAAAATGTTCGCTATCACAATACTTTATTTATACGAGAAAGTAAAAATTAGGACACGCTAACCATAGATCACACGATTAATAGAGGTTTCCACAAGCAACAAACCTACGTGTCCAAAATCAAACACAGGTTTATGACAAACTTGAAATGTAAACTGTCCTACATTTATTTCAGTTTACGACACACCACATTTAACCAGAACAACATTTTGTGCTGTATGTCTCGCATCCAACCTGCAGTAATAAACCACGCCTTAATTATATTCAAAGCCTGCAATACAAGCCTGCTATTCCGAGAAGAAATCTTTGATACACCTAATTATATACTGTCAACCACAGGAGTACGTCCATCATCTTTAACTAAATTACATTTGAAATGCAGTTATTTTAACTTCCCACGGTTCCATATGACAGGTTTCTAAGTTATAATAGCTCAAATAGGAATTCTAAAAAAGTCCAGAAAAAAACTCATGTAGTTTTGTCGAATCAACACATCCAAATAAACAAATGTTTTATTTTAAAGTAGGAGTGTAGGGAACGCCAGAAAAGGTAGGTGTTTTTGCAGTTTTAATATCAAAACTTTTTTTGAACAAAATAAATCAATTATTTCTAGTAAAATTATAGTTTAGTTTTCTTTACATGGTGATCAACAGTTCTCGAATATCAGCCAAAGTTGTCTTGGAATTTAATGACAGTTTTTTCTCTGTATTTAAAAAAGTTTGTCATCTAATGCCGCTATGCTCATGACAGATATTCAATAACTATTTATAACATATAACCTGAGCAGGTAGTAAGACGCGGTGCTAAAAAAAACCTGTTAATATCATAATATGCAGAAAATTAAACTCTGTTTCTACTGCAGTAATAACCCGCCTCGGTGGTGTAGTTGGCTAGCGCGCTTGTCGTGATGAGCTCGACCGCTGAGGACGGGGAGATCACGGTTCGAATCTCGGTCGGGTGAACTGGGGGTGGTTTTTCCTAAATGGTTTTCCACTTTCCCTCCACGCTAATGCGGGTTCACTACCTCTAATTCAACCTTCCCAATTCATAATCCATTAGAGTAATTAGTACTTAAAGCGTATAACCCGAACGGGTAGTAAGACGCGGTGCTAAGTATTATTATTATTATTATTATTACTGCAGTAATGTTTTATTTATTTTGGCCAAAAATTGTTTCGCTATAAAAATTTCGAGAATACCGCCCTTTTTTCGCGTCCTCTACACACTCATCTTAATTCTGACGAGCATTTAGATCATTAACTTATATTGAAGAGACCCGCCTCGGTGGCGTAGTTGGCTAACGCGCTAGCCGTGTTGAGCTCGACTGCTGAGGAAAGGGGAGATTGAGGTTCGAATCTCGGTCGGGTGAACTGGGGGGGATTTTTCCTAAATTGTTTTCCACTCCCCCTCCACGCAAATGCGGGTTCACTTCCTCTAATTCAACCTTCCTAATTCCTAATCCACTAGCGTAATTAGTACTTAGAGCGTATAAACCGAACGGGTAGTAAGACGCGGTGCTAAATAATAATAATAATAATATATTGAAGAGTGTTAAATGGCAGACTGGTGGGTTCAAACAGTGACAGACCAATTACATAGCTTGGAGTCAAATCACTGCGTGTTTGAAACTGCGTGATAAAAATTCACCGCTTGTGCGTGAGGATGTTAGTCATCTTTATCACACCCTCTCATCTCATTTAATTTGCATGATACGCGTGCGCAAACGCCGCACACCTTTATATGAAGTCTCTTGCAAGCTTTGGTGTATGGCAGGAGTGAGGAAACGCTCCGGTCCACGAGAAGATTTGAATGACCCGCAAGTTATTTACACATTATCATATCATATATTCCATTCACGGTAGGAAATACTCTCTGAAAGGTCTTTTTTCCCACCAATATCCTACTATATAGTAGATTTATGATAGGGAAAAAGGCCTTTCAGAAGTCAATTCCTACGGTGAATGGAATATACTAAAACGGCTTATAGAAGAATTAACTCTTAACGATATGTGTTTTGTGTTTGTATAAATGTTAACTATTATCTCAAGCTAATATCCAAGAAACAATTAATACAAAGCTCGTAGTTGTACACAACCCAGGAATACAAACGAACACTAGTCTCGGTGGGTGTCGATATTCACTATTAGATGATTATTTATTTATAAGATTTCTTTGAATTTCTAGTGCGGCTCTTGTGTGATGTCCACTTTTTTTGTGTGATCCCAATGAAAATGAGTTTACTTTCCTCTGGTTTAAGACTACATCCCACCACCCATGATAACACCTAGATTAGGTAGTAGATAATACATCTAGAGCCAAAGGTTGCAAAGTGTTGTGATTCTTTTGTACTCTACTTTAGTAAAAGAGTGCAATTGAGACCAGCGAAATGGTTTTACGTAATTTTAAAAATACAGCAAAATTGAGGTGTTTTTTTACTAGATAAAACTAATAAATTAATTCCAATCCCGTTGTTCTCTAATGAAAAATTCATAAAGCAAAACTTCGATACGTCTTCTGGTTCGAACGTTATCTTTTCTAATCTATCTAACATCTCGGTAAATCTGTTATGAAATGGATTCAACAAGATTGACGCCATATGCAGAGGAAATGATTGGGGATCATCAGTGTGGGTTTCGACGAAATAGATCACAACGGATCAGATTTTTACTATCCAGCCTACATTAGAAAAAAGGTGGGATTACAATATGATGGTTCATCAATTATACATACATTTTAAAAAGGCCTGTGATTAAGTTAAAAGAAACAAATTAAGTGACATTTTAGTTAAGTTTTGGATAACCCCCCAAAAAACTCGTCGAAATAATTGAGGTATATTCTATAAACTGAAAAATGACATCTGAACATGGGAGTCAAACCCGAGATATTCGGCTTCGATTCCCGTGTCCAGGTTTATTTTTTAATTTAATGAATATGATATTTGGCTGCGGCCATAACAGTAATTAACAAATACAATAGCGTAGCTATTAAATCCATAATAATTGAGATACGCCTCGGTGGCGTAGTTGGCTAACGCGCTGGTTCGTGTTGAGCCAGACCACCGAGGACGGTGAGATAGAGGTTCGAATCTTGGTCGGGTGAACTGGGAATGGTTTTTACTAAATGTTTTTCCACTCTCCCACCACATAAATGTGGATTCACTTCCTCTAAATTCAAACTTCTCGATTCCTACCCCATTAGTCTAATTAGTACTTAAGCGTATAACCCGAACGAGTAGTAAGACCCGGTGCTAATATAATTTTTTACCATAATAATTGAAGTTTGTTTGACTGAAACGCGTAGTTGAGTACGAGTTGGATGTCACTTATGTGAGACACAGCAGATGGTGAGAGTTGCGTTGGAGGGAGCAGCTATTACTTCTGAAGTAGATATTTGTAAATCAATGTTATATTTAGCAGACTGCAAGAGTTAATTGTTAAAGGCTTTAAATTGCATAGGCTTATATATTTTTTAATCGTCATTTTTAAAGTGCGTTAATCGTCTGCATTTATAACGAGTATTTGTTTAATTTTTTTTGATCAATTTTAGATAATCATAGTTGAAGCCCTGCAGGACGTAAAATAGTATCAATGTTGACCGAAAAAAATTGTTTTATATAAAGTTTTTCCTGTACTATATATTTTATAAAGGTAATGATTGTGCACTTTCTGAATAAACTGATAAAATTATAAAAGGACTTACTGTACAACCTAGCTGGATTCTAGAAGAGAAAACATCTATTAACCCAATCTTTATTGTGACTATGTGATAGGAGGCGCCCCCCCCCCCCCCCCCCCCCCCAATATCNAAGTCCATCAATTATACATTTTCCATCCATGTCGTGAATAAAGTTTGGGACCTTTAACTCAGTAGAAATATCCGTTAATGACTGAGCTAATGAGTCTAAGAGCTAATATCGGCTTATCCAGTTAATAACTTATCGCACAAAGTTATCTGATTGCCAATCCCTTCCTTCACCTCTGACAAGACGTGTATTAATTACAACTTGTGAATGTGTTTAATGCCAGGCCTCCACCATGGTTCGGATCCCACGTTAAACTGTAGGTCCTCCATTTCATCTCACAATTACCCTACTATTTCACATTAGCGTAAGTGTGTATAAACCAAACGGGTAGTAAGACGTGGTGCTAATAATAATAATAATAATAATAATAATAATAATAATAATAATAATAATAACAATAACTTATATCACGGCCAATTATTATCTAAGGAGTTAAATAACTACACTCGAAACAGAAATCATATTGAAGTACGGTTTTCTGCATCCTTCAGTAAAATCGCAGGAAGGATGAATTGTATTTTTATTACTTTCATGATAGTAAAATAATTTCCCTCATCTCAATGTCCCCGCCTTCTGATGAAGAATATAGAAAACGGCATCAATGTGGTTCGAGGTTTATTATCCAAATGATAAATATTTAAATGAAGATAATGACAAGCGGTAAAGATGGAAATCTTAAGGGGACATGATAGCAGATGAGATCCATTTTTGCATTTACCTTTGATTAAAATTTAATTGTTGATTTTTTTAAATAACGTAATAAAGTATAATATCTTGTTAGGAAAATTATTTCGAAATATCTCTCAATTTTTACAATAAGTTTTTATTGATATGAAAAAAATTGTTTATAAGAAACCTATTTCTTTGTATTTACTCTATAATAAACTGTTTCTATCGCTTTTGTAGTATTTTATTATGAGACAATAATATTCCAAACATTTATGCGTAGTTACTTTTATTTTGAATACCAAATTAGTTTAAATAAATGTTAATATAAAGCAGCTAAGTTACTATAGCATTTTAAGAGTCCTCCGATTAATGAAAGTGAATACATTTCCAACGTAATAAATCAAATTTAAATTTAAATAAACATCACAAAAGTGGAGCTTGAAGTAACTGCTATATGCGAGATTTGTATTGCCAATGCTCGAATGAAGCCAAACTTAATCGTGAAGGACGCCGTACTCTTGTTCTGAGTCATATTGAATCGGATATAAACCTTTTTGAAGAAAAGGGTTCCATCTTTAATAAAACCAGTTGATGATGCACATATGGAGAAGCTTTTACTAGAACAAGAATTATTTCAAATCCATATTAAGTGAGTTTAATTATGTAGGCTTATCTGATATTATTGTTCATGATCCGCGTCTTACTTTGTTATACCATTTATACTAATGGGGTAAGGATGAACAAATTCTAATTTGGAGTAAACGCACCCGCATTTGTGTAGAAGTATGGTGGGAAACCATTTAGTAAAAACAGCCCCCAGTACCTCTGGTTGGTATTAAAACCCCAATCTTCCCGTCATCGTCAAAACAGTATGTTGTAAGAATGAAGACTACTGTACCACCACTGATGTAGCCTCAAAATTAGTTGAAGATTGACACCTGGAATAGGAATCGAGCCCAGGACACTTGACTTAGTGTGACAATGCTATAACACTGAGCTATCTAGGTTTCATTCCGTGCTCAAGGTCATTCATCTCACATGCTAAGGAACCCAGATTCAATTTCTGTGTCCAAGTGTCATTTTTCAAATTTATTTTTTTAGCGCCGCGTCTTACTACCGGATTGGGTTGTACACCTATGTACTAATTACTCCAATGGGCTAGGGATTAGGAAGGTTGAATTTAGAGGGAGTGTACCCACATTTGTGTGGTGGAAGTGTAAAACCATTTAGGAAAAACAATCCTCAGCTCACCCGACCGAGATCGAACCACGATCTCCCTGTCATCGGCAGTCTAGTCTAATGCGAGTGTGACGACATAGACCTTACGGCCGCCGAAGCGGGATAGTTTAGAATAAATTAATATTATGTTTATTATTTTATCGGAATTTATTTGTGATTTGTCAAACATGAAGCTGAAGAACATTATGATATGTGAAAGTGGGTTTAAGGAATGTAGCAACTGTCAGATATTTATTTACCTTCCGACCGCCACTCTATTATAAATCGTACAAGGAAGTGCGGCAACCTGGAGCTCTCTCCTTCCAGAACATTCCCAGCAATTAGGCGAAGAGGGGCGGGTACTACGTAACCAAGTAGTGAGACTGAGCAGATATTAGACAACGCAACGAACGTTTCATTACGTCTGTCTCACGGGCATCATGACGAGGCGCGGTCCCGGGTTGAAGGATCATCATCACAATTACATTTTTACCAAACATTACTGCAATTAGCTTTATGACGACTGAACTGGGACTGTGACAGACATCTCGTTTCCGGACGGGCATGCGTCACAGAACGTCCTAAACACTTTTCACTTCACGTATTATTATTATTATTATTATTAGCACCGCGTCTTACTACCCGTTCGGGTTATACGCACTTACGCTAATGTGTAATGGTAGGGTGATTGTGAGATGACATGGAGGACCTACAGTTTAACGTGGAATCCGAACCACGGTGGAGGCCTGGCATTCCCCACATTCACAAGATGTCTTGTCAGAGGTGAAGGAAGGGTTTGGTAATCAGATAAATCTGTGCCGGGACCGAGGATTGAACCCCGGCCGCCAGCGCAGAAGTCCGACACCTTACCCCTAGACCGCCAGGTCACCCTCACTTCACGTATTGAGTGATTATGAACAGCGTCTTATTTCCCGGCCGGGATATTCACATATGTACACTAATGGGATGAGGACGGTAGCATGTAGAGGAAATATAGCCTACATTTCCATGGAGGGGGAAAGCGTTAGGAGTGAAATTTACTCCCCATAGGAAAAGTAGGCCATCTATAGAACAGTAAAAACTTTACAATATTGACTAAATTTCTAGTTGGAGTTATGGTTTGGTTATTAAAAAAGCTTATAAAAAGTGTACATAAGTTATTAAATGTCCACATTTATTTGATAAGCTATTTTAAAGATAAAACAATACATCCATAAAGTTGACTAAATCTATAAATCTGTTTTTGAAATATACAACTAGATATCAAAGGAAATAAAAACTCAAAATAAATGTCAGGGTGCAACGCTCAGACTTTCTTCGTCTTTAAAATAGAGACATTTATTAATAACTCGTAAATTTTGTGAAACAAAATAATACACACGGTTGCAAAAACACTCCACCAAAGAGAATAAATGTAATAATGTACAGTGCTACAGAAACATTGAGAAAGGAGGAGCCTTTCTGTCAACCAAAAATCCTAACAACCCATTGCATGTCTCTGGATACTCCGTGAAAAAATATATATTTGATTATAGCTCAGAAACTATTGGTATTATAAAAGTTAATTCCAGATTAGAGCATTTTTAAATTTAACAATACTACAACTTTACAATAATAAGTTTTTTTGTATCTTAGATAGTTGCGGAGATAGGATCAACATTGGAAATTTCTGCGTAAGTAAAGTGCCCTTAAAACATTTTTCATGGGAAAACGAGAGTGGCCATTTTGTTTGTAATGTCAAACAATGCCCAGATACAGGATGACCTCACATATAATAAGAGTACATAAATATTACGATCATGAAGGATAATACTTTAGTAATCTTTATATTGTATCATTTAATCTTCTAGTTAAAAACAAATACTCCGTTAACTATAATTCATTAACCACAATAAATTCAACGCTTCAGTAGTCACACGGTCAAATGTGTCAATATCGCAACAGACTGGATTTCAGGTAGCTGGGAGGTCGGGGTTGAAACTCATCCGGGTTTATAAAGAGCAGTTTCTCCGAAATGGTGTCCTTATCTTTCTGTATGCAAATACTGATACATTTCCTCTCAGTTACCTTACTCATCCCTACCTCAATGTAAACATGCTGATAACATGAAAGGGTAGTAAGACTCCGTTCACGCTGTCTAAATGGCAAGTTAATTTTGTCTGTTTTATCTGTGAAGAAAAGGTGAGGGTGGTATTTTCTCAATGGTGTATCACTCTTAACTAACCGAAAATGCATGTACATTTCATTTAAATCCAAACCCTCCTCTATTACTTAAATATAATTAAACTAGATTAGTATAAATCGAATACGTAGTTATACATGGAAACAATTAATTAGACGCACTTCCCAAAAAAACAGTAAATTTTTAATTAACTGGAAAGTAGCGGTCAATAAAGCATGAAAACTGGCAATAATATAAGATGATTAAACGTGTAGTCATGTGTTAGTTGAAATAAAAACTAACAGCTCTATGTGGAAATTAAACTGGGAAGAAATAAACCATTTTCGTGTACACCTTAATACTACGAACGTAAAAATTAACATTTAAGTAGAGATCAGGCCAAGATCCGCTTCGGTAAGAAGCGCGTAAGCTTATCTCGACACAAGGTCTTAGTAGGTGTTAACATCTGCTGGCACATTAAAGCTCGGCCCATAAAGAACGGCGCTAACAATCTGATAATGGACCCCAAACAGTTAAAAGATAGTGATTACAGGTTTGAAGCTATTACATTTCAGGGCCCATTTCAAAACCTTACATCAACAGCTACGTGTGAGTGTGTCTGCCTGTAAGCCGCATCTTCACTAAGCCGAGAGAGGTTTCACCATGATGGAGCTTTTTATACGCGGAGATGAGATTGTAAGATGAAAAACATTTATTTTAATTTTTACGGATTTTTTTTCCAACTATTTAATTTGAATGAAAGCAGTGGAGATAGTCCAAGTTTTAAATTTTACGCCTCAGTTTAGTTTGGCCGTTAAAGACTGTAAACCTTATAGAATGAGTTATAATAAAGCAATAACAGCAATTCTAGTTCTATTCTTATACCAACGCATCGAGTACAGCGCTTGGTGGTTGAACACAAACGTGTCACTAACGTTAGGGTTCCCCCAGTTTGCTGAAGACCAGATATGTTACTACTCCAATATTGTGTTCAAAATACCTGACGAAAACATTCCCCTCGCCTGTGACTCAATGAACTGAACATTCTACAGGAAAATGTGCATCTTTACTAGGAACAGACAGGAGTACAAAGGTAGCTCACTCCACACTTATCAATTTCGTATCGGTGGATAAAAATATTGCTTAGAATAATTTAAATGGAAGCATTCAAATATATTATTGGTGTCAGTACAATGTCTTCCCCGCTCCATCCGCGCCAATGATGTATTTTTAAAATTTATTATTATTATTATTATTATTATTATTATTAGGTGTTTTGTCTTTCAACAGGTCCTTGCCTTGTACAAGCTGAGTCCTCCAGCATTCCCTATCAGCAGCTTCTTTTCTAGATCTTGAAACTTCATCTTTTTCATAGGTCATTAATCAATTGCATTCGTGGTCTCCCTGGTGCCTTTTTACCTTCCACTTTTCCGTCTAAGATATCACTCAGTAAGTAATTTTTTCTCATATTGTGACCCATCAAGTTGACCTTCCTTCACCTTCAGAATGGTTTTCTTTTCATTTACTATTCATAGAACTTCATTATTAGTCACCCGATACGTTCTTTTCATTATTTAGTCTATAAAATCAATCGCCCCCGATATTTTACTCTTTTAAAGACAAGTTGAGAGTGTAAGGAACGCAATTTAAGGGTTGTGATTTTGCACTTTTTATAGCAAACATTTTTTTAGCCAAAATAAAAATATTGCTCCATTAGAAACATAGAGTTTAATTTTCTTCACATGGTGACATCAACAGTTCTTGAATATCTCTCATGAGCATTGCAGCTTTAGATGAGAAACTTTTTAAATGAAGAGAAAAAGTTGTCATTAAATTTCAAGACACCCTTGACAGATATTTGAGAACTGTTGAGGTCTCTATGTGAAGAAAATTAGGATAAACATCTTATTTATTTTGGTCAAAAAGGGTTTTTGCCATAAAAACTGGAAAAAAATACTGCCCTCAATTCACCTTCCCTACCACCCTCCCCTTATAATGAATCTATCCAAAGGGACAAGAATTTCTCCTTCCAGCCGGACCTATGTTTGTCGTGTAGATAATTGATGAAACTTTGTTTCGTCATCAAATGATTAGTTAAAATTTGTCAGGTGGTCCCCCTCATTCTCGTTTGTAACAAGCCGGGTGGATCCAGAGCCTGTTCTAACTTGCTCATCTGCATTCAGAGCAGCAATAACTGCAATAAGAACGCCGCCCACTCGAAGCGAAACATCACTATGCAATATTTGCTATAGAAATTCTATTTATGACGCATCAAAACCATCAAAACAATCCTCAATTGTGTTGACATTTTTTGTTATGACCAAAAAATAAAAAACTAACTTTAATTTTTTGAAGAAGGTTAGATTACTCTCCCTCCCCTTTCGTTTGAATACCAAAGTGCAGATATTTCGCGCAAAACGTTGAAAATGATGAATTATTTTAAATTATAGGACTAAAAATGTAAAACAGAGTCATAGTAAGAATATGACAGGAAGTTACTACAGTTTAAAAAAAGCTACTAAAACTATAATAATTATAATATAATAAATAATTATAGTAAGTTTAGCTATAATAACCATAATGAATGGGTGCTGAAGAAGTGCGGTTTGAAAGGTCAATAGGTCAATGTGAAAGAAGCGTCTTACGTTGATTTGGGAATGAGATGGTGAGTGTGTGGATAGAGTGACGAAGCAAATATATGAAGGTAGAGTGTGCGGATCAAAAGGAAGGGTTAGGCCATGTAAGACGTGGGTAAATGTGTCAGACGAATGTGTGAAAAAAGACCAGCATTAAGAATTTTAAGAAGAAAAGAGCTTATATGACTCTATATGGATGTTGTTGAGCGTAGGGTGAGTATGCCAGGATGGGGATATGTGGAGAAAGTGAGTGAGGATGAATGGAGTAGTTGTTCTTTGAGATAAATACAGTTTATTGCCTACCCCGTAAGGGAACGGCGTGATAATGTATGGATGTATGTACCAAAACTACTTTCATATATCATGTTAGGTGTTTGATGTGGAGCTGTCACTTTTCATAGTGTAGTTACCTATAAAACAAAACTAATTATACAGTAAAAGGTTAAGTTTAACCGCTAAAAGATTATGTTTGTGTTTTTCTTAAATGTCATTCCTTAAAAGGAGGACACCTACCGGGGCGCTGAAACACGTTGTAGATGTCTAGAAGACCTGTATCATCAAATAATTGATGTGTTATTTAAAAATAGGGTTCACGCCTAAGTAGAGGCGAAAGGTGTTAACTAATCCACCCCTTTCATTTTCCCACGAGTTCCGAGCGCACATTGAACAAGCCTGGTATCACACGGATGTTTTGCGATATATTCTGATTCGAACAAGCACGGTACGAATACGTCTGAATACTTGAACGCTGTTTTGAACGAACAGCACTGATAGAACTAAAACATTGATATTTACTGATACAGTACACTACGACACTGATATTCACTGATACAGTACACTACAACAGTGATATTAGCTGATACAGTACACTACAACACAGATATTTACTGATACAGTACACTACAACACTGATATTCGCTGATACAGTACACTACAACACTGATATTTACTGATACAGTACACTACAACACTGATATTCGCTGATACAGTACACTACAACACAGATATTCGCTGAAAAAGTACACTACAACACTGATATTCGCTGATACAGTACACTACAACACAGATATTTACTGGTACAGTAACCCGCCTCGGTGGCGTAGTTGGCTAACGCGCGAGTCGTGTTGAGCTCGACCGCCGAGGACGGGGAGATCGAGGTTCGAATCTACGGTCGGGTGAACTGGGGGTGGTTTTTCCTAAATATTTTTCCACCCTTCCTCCACGCAAATGCGGGTTCACTTACTCTAACTCAACCTTCCCAATTTCCAATCCATTAGCGTAATTAGTATTTAAAGCGTATAAACCGAACGGGTTGTAAGACGCGGTGCTAAATAGTATTATTGTTGATACAGTACACTACAACACAGATATTCGCTGATACAGTACACTATAACACTGATATTCGCTGATACAGTACACTAAAACACTGATATTCGCTGATACAGTACACTAAAACACTGATATTCGCTGATACAGTACACTACGACACTGATATTCACTGATACAGTACACTACAACAGTGATATTAGCTGATACAGTACACTACAACACAGATATTTACTGATACAGTACACTACAACACTGATATTCGCTGATACAGTACACTACAACACTGATATTTACTGATACAGTACACTACAACACTGATATTTGCTGATACAGTACACTACAACACTGATATTCGCTGATACAGTACACTACAACACTGATATTCCCTGATACAGTACACTAAAACACTGATATTCGCCTATACAGTACACTACAACACTGATATTCGCCTACACAGTACACTACAACACTGATATTCGCTGATAAAGTACACTACAACACTGATATTTACTGATACAGTACACTACAACACTGATATTCGCTGATACAATACACTACAACACTGATATTTGCTGATAGGGTACTGATAAAGCACTTATAGTTATTGATACGGTAGTGATATGACACTGGTACATTACTGTTATAATTATGATAGTTACCGATACAACATTAATAGAGCACCCATACTTACCGATACGGTAATATATATGCTATTTATACAGTGCTGATAAAAGTGATTGGTACGGCCCTGATATGTACTGATATAGCACTCATAGTTACTGAGCACTTATAGTTACTGATCAGTATTTTAAAGTTACTTGTAGAGACCCGCCTCGGTGGCGTAGTTGGCTAACGCGCTTGTCGTGTTGAGCTCGACTGCTGAGGACGGGGAGATCGAGGTTCGAATCATCTCGGTCGGGTGAACTGGGGGTGGTTTTTCCTAAATGATTTACCACTCCCCCTCCACGCAAATGAGGGTTCACTTCCTCTATTTCAACCTTCCAAATTCCTAGTCCATTAGCATAATTAGTATTTAAAACGTATAACCCGAACGGGTAGTAAGACGCGGTGCTTAATATTATTATTACTTGTAGAGCACTTATAGTTACTGGTAAGTGCATGTAGACCACTGGAAGGCGGTGAGAGGAATAAAATCACGTGGCCCAGAGGTCAAAGCCGTCACGACAGTGGTTTGTTTTCAATGTAAACCTAACGTGCATGCAGTGCAATGAAATAAAAGGTGTTAGGTCCGGGTAATGGCTGGCACAATAAAAGACTGTAACTATGTGATACCTGAAATAAAAGCCGTGTACAAACAGAACTATATAAGGGAAGAAGGTAGACTAAAGAAACACGTCTCATAAACATAGAGTCATTGCACAGTAAGTGCGTTTTAGTGTAGCCAAGGCAAATCATTTACATTTGGATATCGTGTGGTAGGCCCAAAAAATAATGTTAGATTACAAAAAAAAAAGCACGAGATAAATTAATTATTTTTTGTTACAGAAAGGTTGGTAAGACATGAAATAACAGGTACAAAATGTAGGCCTAGTAGGATTTGAAATTAAATATTTTTGATATTTTCGTTATAAAAAATTATTATATAGAGTACATCGTTCCGTAGAAAGTTATTATACCCACATCGCCCTTCATCGCGCTTAAAGAGAAGGTCAGGTCGGAATCCCAGCCGGGTGCTTTGAGTGTGGTTTTACTTAGGTGACTTATTATTGTGGTTTTATCACTGTTTCTCCATGAAAATACGTGTCAATTTCCTCTAAAAACACCTTTCCTCATCTCTAACCTTTTGGTTAAACCCGTGAACCGTGTGTTAAATGTACAGGCATATCCCTCCAAATAAATCGCAACAGTTTTATTATATGTACTACATTATATAGATTTCATTTAATTATTTTAATTTATTTGAGATATTTAACGTGCCTTTTCTGAACAGACTTGATTATATCAGTACACAATTTATAGACTAATATATATAAAAGACACAACATCCAATCCCCGGCCGTTAATTCATTGCTGTGATAGGGGGAAATCACATTTCACCAATGATACATTTTTCGGCCATACCCAGGGATCGAACCGACTGATCTAAGGTGCCTCCGAACTAAAAAAAATATGAATCTCATAGTTGTTTTGATTATCCTCTCTCCCCCTCAATCTGTAACTGGGGCCGCAGCGAAAACGTTTTTTATTTTTTATTTTGCACCACGTCTTATTATCCTTTCGAGCTATATGCACATAATCATACTAATTACGCTAATTTGCTATTGATAAAGAAGGTTGAAATTAGAGGACGTATACCCACATTTTCGTGGAGTGAAAGTGACAACAATTAAGGGAAAAACAACCCTCAGTACACCCGACCGGGATTCGAAACCTGAGCTCCCAATCATCTACAATCTAGTCTATTGCGAGAGTGATTCCTTAATCCATGCGATCACCGAAGCGGCCACAGCCGAAACTGTTTGAAGGATTTTGTTCTAACTTTATATTTATATAATTATAATAATGGTTTATACCTCTGGTGAAATCGTGATTTTTATTCTAAGGTATTTTACTGATAAGCGATTTTTGAAAATTTTGTTTCAAAATATAATATTCGTACATTATATGAGGCGAAAAAAGTATTTATGGTTGTGTCATAATATTTATTTTAAAGCAGTTTAAAATGAAATAAAGTGAAATGAAATGAGATGAGATGAGTATGTAATGAATATTTCGAGGACTATTATTATTATTATTATTATTTAGCACCGCGTCTTACTACCCTTTCGGGTTATACGCTTTAAATACTAATTACGCTAATGGATTAGGAATTGGGAAGGTTAAATTAGAGGAAATGAACCCGCATTTACGCGGAGGGAGAGTGGAAAACCATTTAGGAAAAATCACCCCCAGTTCACCCGACCGAGATTCAAATCTCGATCTCCCTGTGCTCAGCAGTCGAGCTCAACACGACTATCGCGTTAGCCAACTACGCCACCGAGGCGGGTCATTACATACCGTACTTAAGCCTCATAATTATTCCCTGACAGCTTTCCTTTACCGGTTGGCAGCCTTTTGGAAAATGACAACCGCCGTCGGTAAAATTACCACGCTCTCATAAAAGTTCCACTGAAGATGAATATCTAAGAAGAGACAGAAAATAATGCTGCAAGGGTATACAGGGTGATTCGAAACTCTGTGTACAAACTTTAATGAGAGATAGGGAGCAATAAAACAAACTTTTTTTGAGAGTGAACTTATGGCCGCAGATGTCACCCTATAGTGCCAAAGGGCGCTGTTTTGGGCGACGCAACGCATCAAATGGCGATTATTTTATCGCGGTCGTCATTCGTAACGCCGGGTCTGAGATGGCTGACACGCATCTACTATAAGAGGCTGGGGGATCTTTGTCATTGTACGGCAATTAATGCGTCCACGCTGTCAGGAATAAAACTTTCTGCCTTTCATTTATGCACCCTCTAGCACCTATAGGGGCCGTCTGCGGACATACATTACGAAAGAGGGTTGTTGTAGAGTTCCCTATCTCCTATTAAAATTTGTACACAAAGTCTCGAATCATCCTGTATATAGGGCCGCAATATATTTTATTGTAGTTAATGGTTTAACGGTTGAAGATAAATAATAATTTGTAGTAGTAAGCGCTTTTATCATGCTAGTGTTTTTGTTTGTTTGTCACAGCTACTTAGTATAATGTAATAATTTTCTTTGCCCTTGTCTTGTAGGCTACTTATGTTTTATTGGAATTTTTAATATCGCAGTTGAGAACAAGAACTAGCACGACCTGAAATATTTTTCGGCAAGCGATATAAGGGTTCAAACTAATTATTCACGCATTTATGGGTAATGTGCTGTGAATTAATAGTAGTGTGGAGTGAGGTCACAAGAAACCATTACTTATATTATAAAAAAAGATATGATCTCTAGATTTATCGTGTAGAAACATCTTAAGATTGCACGAGCCTAATTGAGTGAATAATAACTCATACCTATTACTCCATATTGTAATTTGTTACGGTAACACTAATAACTTTCAGAGTTAAAGGAGAGTACCTTCAGATATGTATAGAAATGTGAGACGGGACATTTTCCGGAAAATTGTCTATTATTATTTCTGTTAATTAATTTCAACTGGCCCGCCTTGGTGGCGTAGTTAGCTAAGTGCGCTTGTCGTGTTGAGCTCGACTGCTGAGGACGGGGAGATCGAGGTTCGAATCTCAGTCGGGTGAACTGGGAGGGAGGGTGTTCCTAAATGGTTTTCCACTCTCCCTCCGCGCAAATGCGGGTTCACTTCCTCTAATTTACACTTCCTAATTCCTAGTCCATTAGCATAATTAGTATTTAAAGCGTATAACCCGAACGAGTAGTAAGACGCAGTGCTAAATATTATTATTATTTTCAACTGATTAAATGGATAATAATAGTAACAGTAATAATAATCAGTGATAGTAGTTGTATTATTATTAGTAGTAAGAAACACCTGCTTCGGTGGTCGCATGGTCCAACGCTTGCAATAGATTAGACTGCCATTAACAGAGAGATCGGGGTTCGATTCGGGTGCACCGAAGGAGATTTTTCCTAAATGTTTTTCTACTCACTCCCTCTCCACACAAATACGGGTGCAATTCCTGTAAATTAAACCTTCCTTATCCCTAATATATTAGCGTAATTAGTACATAGACGTATAATTTGAACGGGTGGTAAGACAAGGTTCTAAAACAAAAAGTGGTAAAGAAATAAGTGAATGTGAGCCTTTGTTGACCCGTTATGTTCATAGATCATATCATAAATAAGTTAACTATAATAATTTTAAGGTTGGCCCAATATTTGTCTCTCCCCCTATCTCCCGTGCTTCCTATCAACCCCTCCCCAACTCGCGTTTCCCCTCACCCTTATTGTAACCCACTCGTCTCTTAACACACTATATTTTCAAGTACAATAGGCTCTAGGTGCCAACTACATAATTTAAACCCTCCGCCGCAAGTTGCCCCTGCGGAAAATTTTCATCTCTATATATGTCTAAGAGGTTATAGTGGTCTCCATGATGATTCGGGTTCATTTTCTCTCTAAGGATATTGCATATCCTCACCTATTAAATTAAGACTTTAATCATATCTGTGCCCGCATGGTATAACTCGTCACTCTAGATACAGTACCCCCATGGCTTCTTTGGTGCTGACTGACAGCTCACAGCTGACTTCTGACAGTCAACATTTAGGTATATACCTGAATTTTGACTGTCAGAAGTGACAGCTGCTAAACACATGTTTTTGCAGATCATATGGTTCGGCGTAGGGATACATAATTTGGTCTGGTAACTTTTCAAAGCCGTCAGAAGTCAGCTGTGAGCTGTCAGTCAGCACCAAAGAAGCCATGGGGCTACTGTATATACTACACTAGTGACCTGGCGGTCTAGAGGTAAGGTGGCAGACTTCTATGCTGGCGGCCGGGGTTCAATCCTCGGTCCCGGCAAAGATTTATCTGATTACCAAACCCTTCCTTCACCTCTGACAAGACATCTCTTGAATGTGGGGAATGCCAAGCCTCCACCGTGGTTCGGTTTCCACGTTAAACTGTAGGTCCTCCATTTCATCTCACAATCACCCTACCATTACACATTAGTGTAAGTGCGTACAACCCGAACGGGTAGTAAGACGCGGTGCTAATAATAATAACAATAATATAAACTACACTGCTAGTGACAGGGAGATCGAGGGTCGAATCGCGGCCGAGTAGGGGATACCGGGGCACTTTGGGGGCACAGAGGCACTTTGTTACATTCCAGTTTAAAAATTGTTATTGTTATTATTATTATTATTATTATTATTAGCACCACATCTTACTACCCGTTCGGGTTATACGCACTTACGCTAATGTGTAATGGTAGGGTGATTGCGAGATGAAATGGAAGACCTACAGTTTAACGTGGGATCCGAACCACGGTGGAGCCCTGGCATTCCACACATTTAAAAATCGTTCACTGGCAGCACCGCCTCATGAGTCATGTGTCTACTGCGTCTATACAGTGCGCAGTTGCTCCCGAGTCGCCAGTGAAGTTGGACTAGTTTTAGATGAGTTGTGCTATAAAAAGTGTTTCTGGGTGTAAAAAGTTAAAAGAGAATTATGACTTTGAACTCGTTCAAACTAGCCTCTAAATAAGGTAACCTCTTTAAAGTAATCTCAATAGAAGCTATAGTTTTTAAAGCGTTTTACCGATTTTATAGATTGTTTATTTTCAGAGTATTTAAACGATCTTCAAAATGGCGTCAGGTGGGGCTAGTTGTTACATCTTATAAGGGGCATATTGTTAGAGTGTATCAACTTACCCCATTACCTTTATAGGATTAAAATACATTGATAAATATTTAATTATAGCCTCTTTCCCAACAAGAAACATGGTGTGAACTTACAGGGGAAAAAACTGATACAGGTAATATTAGTATGGACATCTTAAAATCTGCAGCAGTGGATTTATCTTCTGATGTTCTATCAGGCAAGCTGCTAAAACATATATTAATTTCATGACACTTTCCCGGTATATTAAACGAATTAAGAAATAAAATGTGAACCAGGCTACAGAAATAAAATTAGGTTATACTAAGCCTCGTAAATTTTTCTCAGACAAGCAGGAAATAAAATTGGCTGATTATATAAAACATAGTTCAAAGATATTTTATGGATTTACCCCTACAGATGTTCGTACTTTGGCTTACGAGTATGCGGTAGCTAATGAAATGAAAGTGCCAAAGAATTGGTGTGAAGTTGGAAAGTCTTCATGTGACTGGTTATCTAGTTTTCTAAAACGACAAAAAACTCTTTCTATTCGGACTCCTGAGGCAACTAGTCTTAGTAGAGCTACTAGTTTTAATAGACATAACGTTAAAGTATTCCAAGACAATTTGGCACAGGTCTATGAGAAGAATAAATTTGAATGCTAGGATGTGTGGAATATTGATGAAACTTGAGTGACAACCGTTCAGCAACCATCAAAAGTAATTGCAGTTAGAGGATCAAAGCAAGTAGGAGCAGTAACTTCCGCTGAACGCGGGACATTAGTGACCCTTGTGTTTGCCGTGGAAACAACATCCCTGCTCTTTTTATTTTCCCCAGAAAATATTTCAAAGAAAACTTTGTGGCTGATGGCCCGCCAGGATGTATAGGAGCTGCCAATCCAAGTGGCTGGGTTACGCATGTTGAATTTCTGACTTTTATAAAGTATTTTGTTAAACACACCAGATTTTCCAAGGATCATCCTGTGCTGGTGGTTTTGGATAACCACATTTCTCATTTGTCAATATATGTATTAAACTATTGCAAGGATAACGGCGTGTTTCTGTTGTCGTTCCCTCCACATACCTCACACCGACTCCAACCATTGGATCATTCTGTTTCTGATCCTCATAAAAAATGTTTTAATGCTGCTTGCGATGGTTGGATGAAGAACAACCACGGAAAGACTATGGTAATTTATAATATTCCTTCAATTGTAATGATTGCACTACCTAACGCAGCCACACCCAGAAATATTCAAGCTGGGTTTGAGTCAACCGGAATCAGTCCAGTCAATAGGAATGTTTTTAAAGAAGACTTTTTCCCCGCTGCAGTGTCAGATCGTCCTAGATTAGATGAACTAAGTGCTATTTCTGGGCTATTGTCTGTGGGAGAGAAAGATAGGCCCACTTTCATAAATGACGAAACTTTGAATCTTCCTTCCACTAGCAAATCCAACATTGAAATGTTTTGTCTCCCTTCTAATAGTGAATCTAGCAATGACATATTGCACCTCCCCTCGACTAATGAATCCAGCAATGAAATTTTAACTCGACCTTCTAATATTAAGGATTTTGAACATTTGAATTCCAAGACAGCTCCTACTAGTTCGGATACTATTATGCCTGAAGATAAGTCTAAAAAACTATCTAAGATGCATGTTAATCCACAAGATCTGCGTTCATATCCAAAAGCAGAAGAACGCAAAACCCAAACAAAGCGCAATAAACTTAAGTCTGCTGTTTTAACAGCCACACCTGTTAAAAACGCCTTCGAAGCAGAAGAGAAAGAAAGAAAATTAAAGAAGAAAGGGAAAAAAGAAAATTATTTTCAAAATAACAATTAAAGGCTGGTATAAAGAACACGAGTAGGAAATCGAGAAAAAATAGACATTACGAAGCTTCCCGTTCAAGTGAAGAGGAAGAATGTGTGTGCCTTAAGTGTCTCAAACCGTGGTCCACATCCAAACTGGGTAAAGACTGGGTTCAGTGTCGAATTTGTAGGAGATGGGCGCATAGTGCTTGTGCGTCAAATGATCCTTTATACATTTGCTTAAATTGTGATTCAGACCTAAATCTAGTTATAAGCGATGACTAAAAGCTTTTTCAAAAAACAAACTTGTTTATAGGTCCATATAATTTTTTTTTTTTCAATTAGACCTACTCACGGGATAGTTCCAGTCAATGTTTTCATTTGTTAGATTTTACGAGTCAACTATTTATTTTTACAATTACTTTCTGTTAAATATTATACTTTACTTTACATCCATTACCATTTCCAGCCTATGGCCTGAGTCAGTTTATATAGTTCAAGTCATATATTTTCCACTACCTCCTGACTAGGTCTGCCTTATAATCTAACTTAAGACTAGGACAAACACAACATCCAGTCCCTGGGCGTCAATTTATCAATAGAAGAGGTTGAACACTTATTTTCATCGATGATAAATTTTCGGCCGTGCCGAGAATTGAACCTGGGACCCTTAGCTCAATAGGCAGACATGCTACCGACTGAGCTAAGGTGTCGGACTTAATAGTTAGGCTACAACTCTAAATATGTAGCCAACTATTTTAAGTTGATTAGCCATATTAGTATGTCCTAAATGCTATACACTATAGGCCTATCTATGTACCTATAAGTATAACTTTTTTTGATTATCTTGTAAAGGAAAGACTTTTGTTTTGATATTCTGTGATAAAATATAAGACTGTCCAAACTTCTTTGCTTTGTTTCTAATTAATAATTAAAATATGTTGTAACAATTTGTCTCTTGCCTGTAACAACTAGCCCCTTACTGGGACACGTTGTTACAGTTCGAATTTATTCGCTTAGACATTTGTGGAAAACGTGTGTGAAATATTATTCTTTAAAAATATGGAAATTCTAGCCAAGCAATGCGTGCCAATGAATATTTTTTTATGAATTTGGATTTGATAAATGTTTCTGACTTAAAAAAATTCAAATCAAAATTGTAACAACTAGCCCCGGTCTCCCTTATACTGAGAGGTTTTTTCTACAAGGTTTTCCACTCTTGCTCCACGCAAACGTGGGTATAGTTTCTCTTAATTCAACCTTCTTCATCCCATTCCCCTTAGCGTAATTAGTACACACGCGTACAAGCCGAATAAGAATAAGACGCGGTGATAAAAAAAAAATCAAAGTGTTAAACGTAGTAATTAAACAAAGATCAGTTTAAAGGACCTGGTTCGATTTCGAATGCCATTAGAAATATTTATGTTACAAGTTATTTCCGGTATAGTCATTAGTGTTGGATGAGTAGTATTAGGCTTACTGTGCAGGGTTAAGTAAGTTTGTAATTCGTGTTGTGATATAATTTTTTTGTTTAGAAAGTAATAGTTAAGTTATCTAAATACAATTAGTATGGTCTGCCTACATTTGTGTGTGTCACGGTGCTATGGTGGTAGCTTTTGCAATATCGACAGATTTATATCAAACTTGGTAATCAATTTATTTTTTTGCACTACGATTTACTATCGTCCGGGATATCCGCATTTAAATATAGGCCTGTTAATGGGGCAGGGTCGAGGAATGTAGAATTTAGAGAAATCTACCCACATATACGTGAAGGTAGAGTGTGAAACCATATTATTATTATTATTATTATTATTATTATTAGCACCGCGTCTTACTACCCGTTCGGGTTATACGCACTTACGCTAATGTGTAATGGTAGGGTGATTGTGAGATGAAATGGAGGACCTACAGTTTAACGTGGAATACGAACCACGATGGAGGCCTGGCATTGAAACCATATAATAAGAATAGTCCTTAGAACAACCAGCCGGGATTATACCACATCAACATCGACGTCAAACCATGATATACGAACTCGACATGTAATCCGTGTGCCCACAGATGTTGGTCGGCACCAAGGGTACAGCTACACTCGAGTTGTTTTTACAATTTTATGTCAACAACCTGTTGTGAATTCAGGGATGCCTAAACTTCTAACATGAAGATGTGTTTATAACATTTCAGAGATAAAATAGTAAAAGAAAGATATTAGGAACTATTATAAAACCATTAATTTAAAGAGTTGTCTTGAAATCTACAAGTACCTAGTACTAGGCTTATTTGATGGTTTCGATTAATGATGATGAGTGAAAAATTACCATATGTACTTTATAATAGAATAATAATAATAATAATATTTAGCACCACGTCTTACTACCCGTTCGGGTTATACGCTTTTAAGTACTAATTACTCTAATGGGTTAGGAATGGGGAAGGTTGAATTAGAGGAAGTGAACCCGCATTTGCGTGGAGAGAGAGAGTGGAAAACCATTTAGGAAAAACCAGCCCCAGTTCACCCGACCATGATTCGAACCTCGATCTCCCAGTCCTCAGCAGTAGAGCTCAATAATTTATAATAGACAATTTAGTCCAAATAATTATTTTTTTGTTCGTAAAAATATACTAATAATTTTTTGTAGGATTTTTTTTTTTTTTTTTTTT
>CABEEJ010002932.1:26787-95867 GCA_901482245.1 Timema douglasi
TTTCTATTTTTTTTTTTTTTTTTTTTTTTTTTTAGTTTTGGCCGGCTCTACACAACATCACAACAAGATTAAATGAGTCACTTTGGATCTTCGCCGATTAAAATAATTAACTGGACATGTTTAAACATGTTATACATAACCGGCCCCAAAGTGGTAATTAATAAGATTGTAAACAGCTTTGTTCGACAGACTCGAAACAGTCTGCAAGCAATACACGGATAAATAAGCTCGTTCTTGTTTATAAATTATAAGAAGTTTACAACCCTGACAAATGACAATACTGATTCTATTTTAGTAAAATACAAGTTATCACGCTGTTATCTACATACAAATATACAAACCCACACATTAAAAGTATAGAGAACTAAAGTATCACCCACTTCGTTGGCCACATGGTCTGAAGCGTCACACTCTAAATAGATTAAATTGCTGATGACAGGGAAATCGGGGCTTGAATCCCGGTCGGATGTCCTGGGGGGGATTTTTCCTTAATGGTTTTCCACTCTCCCTCTAAGAAAATGTGGGTACAATTATTCTAAATTCAAACTTCCTCCTCCTTAACACATTAGTGTAATTAGTATATATGCGTGTAGCCCAAACGAATAATAAAACGCAGGGTTAAAAAACCAACCAAAGACTCAATTATACACTTATTTTCATTCTACGTTTAAGGAAATTAATTGATAGGCATTTTTTCTCTTTTTTTAGCATCTTACTATCCGTTCGGATTGTACACTTATGTACTAATTACGATAGTGGTTCGTTCCAGTATTGAGAAAGGCTATATTTATAGCGAGTGTAGCCACATTTGCGTGGAGAGAGAAAGGAAAACCATTTTGGAAAATACCCGGTAAATCCTATATAGATTCGAACTTCTATCTCCCCATCATCGGCAGTATAGTCTACTGCAAGAGTAGCTCCTTAGACCATGCGGCCACCAAACTGGGTCATTTTTCTATTGTTGTTTAGGAGCAGAACAGAATTATGTGACAAAACCGTTCTCATCACATTTATTTTTATAAATTCGCATACCCGTAGCAGTGGTCACATGATATTACTACGTCAGGTTCACAATAAACTTGATTGTTAGTGACGAGAAATCAACCTAGCCTGCTGGTGTGGTTGAAAATTGAAACGTTGCAGGCACTTAAAGGAACCATATAAGATAGCCAAATAGGTCTTAAAATTTCAAAATTGGAATGTGTCAATCGAAAATGGTTGGGGGTGAAGGGTTAGAAAAGCTTAGAATCCCTCCAAAACTATTGGAAAATTTACCTTTCGGTGTAGAAGAAATTTAAATTTGGCAAATTGGTAAAAATATCACCCAAAATAACAAACAAAAAAATTGAAGGTTTTGAATTTGGGGTTCAATAAATGTACGAAGAGGGAGAGGGGGTAAAAGGGAGGGGTGGCCTTTAAATTGATAGTTTTAAAAAGCTTTATCGTGTTTAGGCAAACATTGCATTTGTTTGTGTAGGCCTACTCAGTTTGTGTGTTGGTAAGATTATTCCAAAGTTTAATTCATTTTAATCTATTATTATTATTATTAGCACCGCGTCTTACTACCCGTTCAGGTTATACGCACTTACGCTAATGTGTAATGGTAGGGTGATAGTAATGGTAGGGTGATTGTGAGATGAAATGGAGGACCTACAGTTTAACGTGGAATTCGATCCACGGTGGAGGCCTGGCATTCCCCACATTCACAAGATGCATTTTAATTTAATGATTGCAATAATTTCCTTGGGATTGCCATAGTTCAAGATTGTACAAGGAGAAACTCTTAACAATGTTCGTCGCCGGATGTTTAACATCCTAATTTGATCTAGTTTTGATTAGGCATGGCAGCTTACCCGTGCGAAGAACGTATCAAACAGTTAGTAAATAATAAAAATTAAGTTAATTATAGCTTTGACATTGTTGAATTCCGGTTAAATCGTTTAGACAAACAAAAACAGATCCGCACTACATACATTAACTAAAACAAAATAAAAATACACTTAAAAATGTGCCGATTCATTGTTCCTCAATTTGCGGATGTGTAGGAATAGTTCCATCACCGTCGACCGCTCTGATGAAGGCTACACGTCTAAAATAATACGAACCGGGACACACAAACGAACCGCAACAAATTTCTAATAAACAGTTTAATCGAACCTATTTGCAGCTGCTTGACTGTAACGTAAGGCTAAAAGCGCTCTAATTAATCAGTAATTAATCAACTCGACGCAAATCACACTAACATGAGTTATTATTAACAAATTGTCAGAGAAACGCCTCGCGCCGATACTTAAAAATTGTCTTTTTTTTCGGCTCTAATATGATTGAAGGCAAGAACTAGAATTATTTTCAAAGTTACACATGTATTGTTATTATTATTATTATTATTATTATTATTATTATTATTATTATTATCACCGCGTCTTATTAACCGTTCGGGTTGTACGCACTTACGCTAATGTGTAATGGAAGGGTGATTGTGAGATGAAATGGAGGACCTACAGTTTAACGTGGAAAGGAAGGGTTTGGTAATCAGATAAATCTGTGTCGGGACCGAGGATTGAACCCCAGACCCCCAGCACAGAAGTCCGACACCTTACCCCTAGACCACCAGGTCACCCTACACATTTATTAAACATCTAAAAACTTATCTATATTAAACGAACATTTACACTGATACGCAAGCGGATAAAGGCGTCATTCTCATCTTGTCTGGACTAACAGCGATGACGAGGTCTGTGTGGGAATCTCGACCAGGTGTACTGAAGTGTTCTTCTACTTCCTGTGAATTCTACCTTCCTTTCCCTTATCTCATCAAAGTAAATATACGGATAACCAGAAGTTGTGATAAGATGGCAAGAGAATTTGGTCCAATTAAATCAAAACCCACATCGGTAATCGCATGATCTACATCATCATTCTCGCAATACTGGATTGCTGATGACTGGGAGATCGAGGTTCTAATCCTGGTCGGATGTATTGAATGTGAATTTTCTTCAATGGTTTACCACCCTCCCTTCAAGCAAATAAGGGTTAATTTATTCTAAAATTCCACCTTACTAAACACTACCCCTTTAGTATAATTAAATACGGATATTCCAAACGGGTAGTAAGACGCGGTGCACACACACAACTAAAATGATATAGATTTTGTTGAAATCAAACCTTGTAGTCACTATTACAAAACTATGCTGGCGGCCGGGGTTCAATCCCCGGTCCCGGAATAAATTTATCTGATTACCAAACCTTTCCTTCACCTCTGACAAGACATCTTGTGAATGTGGGGAATGCCAGGCCTCCAACATGGTTCGGATTCCACGTTAAACTGTAGGTCACTCCATTTCATCTCACAATCACCCTACCATTACACATTAGCGTAAGTGCGTAAATTCCGTACGGGTAGTAAGACGCGGTGCTAATAATAATAATATTATTATAAAACTAAATGTATAAAAAATATTCATTTAATACATACTACAGTAAGTGGTTAGGAAGGCTTGACTGCAGAGCTTTAGAGAGCTGTTCAAGCCCATGCGATGTCTAAAAAATATTTGTATCTGGATGATTCTAAATCTCAAGATAACTAATATTCCTGGGGCGAAGTTAAGAATGTTTCATGTTAGATACATATGAACAGTACATGGATATACTACTTCGAATATTATACATTCAAACACGCATGGTATGGACAAATAGTAAATTAAGATATTTCGATACCAGTAGTCAGCATTTTAAAAATTAGTTAGTTTAGAATTTTTTTGCTTGCGGCTTCTAAGCCAACCTTCGGATCTACTAGTATAAGTAACAAAGAGGGGTTAACCTTAATTAATTTGAGGTAAAGTTATTTAACGTGCGCTTTCTGAACCGACTGATTATATCAGCACACGACCTATAAACTAACTTGTACGTAGAACAAAAACAACACCCAGCTCCCAGTTGTTACTTCATCACAGTTATAAAGGGGAAAACCACACTCCATCAATGAAACATTTTTCGATCATGCCGGGAATCGAACCCGGGACACTAACTTCATTAGCCAGACACGCTACCGACTGAGCTAATGTGTCGGATCGGTGTTAATCGAGTAACTTAGACTCATATCGTTTATAGCTATTGGCTATATAATACCTATAAGATCAATGGTATTAATTTTAACTCTGAGTGCCAGGGTTTAATTCTGACTGGTGTACTGAGAGAGATTTTGTAAAAAAAAAATATGATTCATCATATCCTTTCTTCATGAGTGTTGATATATTTCTTTACAAAGAAGATATTTCATCTCATCGGTTCCTTAGATATAGTAATTTTAGTCACTATTCGTCAGTGGGGGCAATAAACGCCCGACTAAGATATATTTCCATGCATCGCATAATTTTATTACCCGTCTGATCTATCCACATATTTACATTTAGGGGTTAAGGGTAAAGAAGGAAAATTTAATGGAATTGTACCCCCATTTCCATGTAGGAGGAGTGTAAACCCATTTAGGGAAAAATTTCCTCACTAAGCCCAGCCGGGATTCCAGCCCCGACCTTCTCGTCACTGGCAAACCAGACTAAACCAGCTGGCATCTTTTTCCAAGTGTGGGCTCTAAAAATATATATTAACCTTACGGTAACAATTCGTATAGTCAATTTTGGGACTGTAATTTAAAAAACACGTCAGGCGCTGTTTTTTTTCTAATGACCCGTCTTTCTTCATGCAAATGAGTCCGTGAGTAACATCAAGAGGACTAAGCGACAAGTCCTGACAAACGTTACTGTGGCGCCAACAGCTTGTAGTCTACTACCACCGATGAAGACCGGGCCCATTATACCATATTTGTAACCGCTCCACACACTCACAAAATGGGACGCAGAGCAACAGCGATCCAACTAACAGGGCCGCTCATATGGCCGACACCTAGGTTTTACAGTCCAATGTTCATAGGAAGGGCCTTTTATATTATTATTATTATTATTTAGCACCGCGTCTTACTATCCGTTCGGGTTATACGCTTTAAGAACTAATTACGCTAATAGATTAGGAATTGGGAAGGTTGAATTAGAGGAAGTGAACCCGCATTTGCGTGGAGGGAGAGTGGAAAACCATTTAGGAAAAACCACCCCCAGTTAACCCGACCGAGATTCGAACCTCGATTTCCCCGTCCTCAGCAGTCGAGCAGCTCAACACGACTAGCGTGTTAGCCAACTACGCCACCGAGGCGTAAAATACAAACATTTTGCAGTCAAAATTGATAATGTTGTACTATTTTCTTACTATTATTGTGTAGGTATTGAAAATAAAAATGTATTAGAAACTTCAGGTGCAGTTCATATTAAACGTACGAATATGTAAAATTGGATCTATAAAAATTGGACTGGAGTAAATTCGACTTCACTCCAACATGCGCTGGTTGGTTTAAGGCCCATATACAGGGTACAACTCCAGGTTAAAAACAAAACTATACTGGTTGTGGGGGGAAGGTGACATGACAAGTATTTTTACGTGATGAATCTGGGGTCAGCAACGCCAATGGCGGCGCTACGAGACGTCAACGTTGGCAATGTATGTCCCAGGGAGGTAGACGACACATCAATCTTCAGCACATAGCTCAAGTTTAGTGTAAATTATGAGTAAGGAGAGGCATTGCATTGCCTGACGACAAGTGCGCATAAGGAATTGCCGATTCTCGTTCTGCTACGCTGCTTCCACCGTGATTGTCAGAGGAGGGAGTGTTGATTTGCACGGCGTGTTGAATGTGTTGACTAGCCCCCGGGTGCATAGAGCGCCGCCGACCGCAAGTCCATTAGGTGGAGATAGTTGTATTGTCACCCCCTATAGACCGTATCAAGATCTGAATAACTTGTAGGCCGATAGAGTCTAAATTCAATTTGACTTCAACTGCTTGTTATTCGTATATTGATAAATCAATAGACTGCCAAGACTAAACTTTAATATGGCCCTAAATGCCAAGAGTATTTAGTATGGCTTGAGAGTGACAGAGGTCGGGTTCGAATCCCTACCAGGTGCGATTGGGAAGGTTTTCCTAAATGGTCTAACATTCTTCCTCCACGCTGATGCGGACACATTTCCTCTAAACTCTAAGAAAAATAGAATTTTGCTTCAATAGATACGTTTAACTTTCTATATTGAGTAATCTCAAAAGTTCTTAAATATTTGTCATGAGCAGGACCCGGACTTTGATGACCTAATAATATTTTTTTTAAATGTCCTATGAAATTACCCAAATATTGTAAAAAGCGACTTCAAATTTTTATAAAAATGACCTAAAAATGTAAACAAAATCTCGTAATGAATACACACGACTAAATCAAACAAATGAAAAGCCTTTGACAAATAAACTCTTGTATTGCTAAATAGGCCTATATCAGTATTTATTTACAAATATATATGTTTCAGAAGTAAACAGCAGGAATGTGTATTTTCCAACCATACAAGCAAAGAGGGTGCAAACTTAATTGACTACATTGTATTCTCATTCCGGTAGCTGTGTTATTAAATACTTTGTTTTGCTAATGTATTTATGTATTTATAAAATATCGATATTATTGAAAATCGGCCAGTCATCTTAGCTCAGTTGGTAGCGTGTCTGCCTGATGAGCTAAGGGTCCCGGGCTCGATTCCCGGTAAGACCAAAGAGTTATCATTGATGAAAATCTGAGTTTACACTTTCACGTTGATAAATTAACAGTCAGGGACTGGGTGTTGTTTATGTCCTAGTCATAAGATAGATTATAAGGTATATGAAGCTAAGACAGGCCTCGCAAGCTGGTAGTGTAAAAATACATATTACTTGAATAAAAAACTGACCCAGACCATGGGCTGGAAACAGTAATGCATGGAGAGTAAAGTATTTTAAAAAATTAATGTATTCGACAAAAGTGTCTAAAATGGATCACAATTGTCTAAAATAGCCTAAATAAAGAACCAATAAGGACAAAAACCAAGAAAATATTATTTAAAAATCCTAAATGACAAAAATATATATTAAATATATGTTTCCGCAGCTAAGGAATTATGAATAGAATGTATGTACACATGAAAATGTACCAAAATAAATGATGACATTTCATCAAAAGCTGTGTGTGCCCTTGCCATGACCATCACGGAATTTGACCAGGACTTTTATTCTTCATTTAAAAATGTTATGTTAAAATTCCGTAATGCCCATGGAAAAAATCAAGAACAGTTGAGATTACTATCTGTAGAAAAAATTAAACTAAACGTATCTACTAATTTTTTTTAAAAATTTTGGCCCAAAGAGTTTATTTAAATAAAACACTGTATGTACAAATACGGGCCTCATCTTAAGTTCCCTTTCTCCCTCCCCCACCTTAAGTTGGTAGTTTTCTGTTGTTTTTTTTAAAGGCCCGACTTGAAATGTATGCAAATGGTAGAAACAGGGCCTATTAAATTAACAATATTACATTTTGAATTATAATATAACTTAAAACATATTTATATTAATTATATTTCATTTTCAACGACTATTCACGCGAATTGCCACATCTCTGAGATTAAGGTAAAGGGTGTAAGGGAGCCATATGAATTTTTAGAAACATAAAACATATTTTGTAATCAACATTAAAAACATTTAACTATATTATCTATAAAAAGTGACATTACTTGACGTATAAATATGCAAAAATTGTTTTAGTAACGTTTTAAACTGTCAAAATAGTTCCCATCTAGATCAAACCGTAGTTAAGTTCAAAAACAAATTCAGACTTTTGTTACTTTTTCGAAAAAGAAAATTATATTTGTTGATGTGGTTTAGAAGAGTCAGCGATGCAATTTCCATAAGAAATGTTACAGTATCTATAGGCCTATTATTAAACCTCTACAGCCAGAAATTTGTCTCCACTGCTATTTCTACTTTTCTTAACAGATTTGAACCGTTGAGCAGCTAATCTTTTCGTCCCGACGTGCAAATTTGCAAGTATTGTGAAAATTTTGAAAACTGCATCCAGGAAGATGTTTGCTACTTTTTATAAATATCAGGACGTTTTTGAATGTATAAAAGATCAGCTAACATTTTCCTGATTATAATTCTTAAAAATATGATCATTAGTTGCAAATCTGAACGGCTAGACGAAAAAAAAATTAAGACCTCAACGGTTACAATCGGTTCATAATAATTGTAGAAGATGATGGGGTCAAAAGCTATTTTTTTATTACCAAGTGACCCAGATCCGCTTAACGTTCATGTATCGCTTCTTAGCACATTGGTTTCAGTTTCATCATGAAGTTTTTTTCTTTTAATTTTTCTTTGTTAATCTAACAACAGCTGACAGCTTTGAAAAGTTACCAGGACAAATTATGTATCCCTACGCCGAACCATATGATCTGCAAAAACATATGTTTAGCAGCTGTCAGTCAGCACCAAAGAAGCCATGGGGCTACTGTAGAATGAAGTACCTGGCTTACCCTGGAGAAATGACATGTGGTAAAAGTAGTAAAAAGATAAAAAGAATTAAAAAATGTATCTGAATTTTTTTAAACAGTAAGTAGAACGGTAAACAGTTTAGGTTAAAGAGAATTAAAAAGCTAAAAATGGTAAAACTAGATTTTAAAAAAAGTGTATTATTTGAGGGGAAATAGGGGTAAACAGTACAAAAGGGCCAAAAAGGTTTAAAATAAACACACATACATATATATATATATATATATTATTTTTACCACTTTTAGACTACCCCTTTAACCCCGTTTACTATTTTTACCGTTTTTGCACTATTTGACCTTTATGCCCGTTTACCATTTCAATCCTTTTTACAATTTTTATACATTTTATCCTTTTTAAATTTGATATTTTTACACTTTTTTCACTTTTCACATCTGTTTACGTTAAGTACCCGACTTTGGCCGGAAGAAAAATTTCAAGGTAAAAAAGTTAAAAAAGGGCCAAAAGAATAAGAATTAAATCTAATCAATTTGTTATAAAGGGGGTGAGATGATGCTAAAAATAATCAAATGGATACAAATTGCAATATGGTAATATAAACAATGGGGAAAGTAAATCTAATGAAACTAATAAAGGTTAAAAGACCTAGAAAACACCACAAAGAAAAGGAGTGTTCTATAATAGTAGTATCAATTTAAAGCTTTATTGCCAGGCTTAAATTTTGAAATGTTCAGACGTAATTCTGCTCACCGGGAGTGTCTAATTACTTGCATGTGGATATTTTATATCAGACTATAAAGACCGGGTGTTTTTATATCAGTTTAAGGAATCTTTATGGTATCCCCGCCCTCATTTACTGCTTCTTCATTTTGAAATTTAAGTATCAGGCATTAATGGTTGTTTGTTTGGAGTGTTTCTTATATCAGCCTGAAAAAAATTTCAATATTCTACCACACTGAAGTAATTCAACGGAACATTACTTGGAGTTACAGGTTTTGCTCATTACCTTTCCCGATTTATTAAGGATCTTATCGGAACAGGCAATGTAGTAGATCAATTATATGGACAAAATATCGAGCAAACAATCATCGGTAAATCAAATTTGGCTCCAAAAAATGAAGACTGCGTCAACACTAACAGCGAAATTCAAGGAAAATTTCTTGGCGATATTCAAAGTTATTAAAGTAGTGTTGCTAGCGATGATATCAGTGAACAATCATAGTATCTTATGTAGTTTTTAAACAGTCTGGAACTAAGTGGACTGCTCGCACAGACTGGAGCTCAAAGAAAACGTATTTGTGTGTTTCATTCTTAACTTAAACACAATGAGAATGGTATGATAAATGGTATAACAAGAATATGAGTGAAACATAATACATAATATCTCCATTGATTGCGAATTACAGGCTGGAGCATCAGGCGACGAACGAGTACTTATCCCTAAAGTGAAATTATTTCCTTCGGAAAAAGTTTTTACATTCAAATTACAACACACGCAGTTTCTGTTGACAATTGCTTTCGCCATTACCATTAATAAGAGTCAAGGTCAAGTTATTGATAAAGCTGGTATATTATTGCATAAACCTGTCTTTGCACATGGGCAAATTATACGTTACACTTAACCGAGCCAGCTAATTAAATAGCGTAAAAATATTTCTGGTTGAAGAAAAAACAGTTGACTTAGAGAACAATGTATTTTACGCAAACAACGTTATTTATAAAGAGGTTATCTTATTTATTTATCTAAAGAATTAACTAATTAAAACATATTCTATGTAGCCTATTAATTAAACTTCTTCATTAAAGTATATAATTTGTCATAAAAATTTAGAATTAAAAATAAAAAAATATTGTTTTGTTTAATACTAAGTGAGTTTATGTTCAATTTTAAAATTAATATTTTAAAAGAAGGCGAATTTTCCGGTCGGGACAACTAGTTATGCTTATTTTCGTTCAAGTAGATCACGCCCTTAAGAGCACGTTTCAACCCATGGGGAGCGAACCTTGCATAACGGTGTGATTTTCTGTATTCTTTACATAAAAACAGTGGAATTTATATAAAAGTGAAACTATTCTACCATAATAAAAATATGAAATCCCGGGTTTTATTCTAGATATGGCCGATATTAAAGATCCCAATTTATATGTTAAAATCAAAATTTCAGAATAACGTAATTTGATACGTTTTCTGGTTCGATTATAGTCATGTGTCTAATATCCCGGTTAAACGGTCATAAGATGGGCTCTTTATTCTAATGTAGCGAACCTTCCAGTCCACAACGCAATGGAAAAGAAAAATTGGCATTGAATGGCAAGTAAGTGATGCGTGACGAAATGAAACGTACGAAAAAGAAAGTTGAACTTTTTTTTTGTATCGGCACATGCGCAGAGCGCTAACTGGTTTATTGGGAGTATCGTAATTTCTTAGCCGAGTAAGTTGCGTCATATATTGCTAATTAGTAAGTGTTTCACATCACCTACCTGTGGTATAATTTAATTATCATTTTGCTATACATCTTTGCAGGACGAAACAGGTTTTTTTTTTATTGTATTCTTTACTGAGAGACACTTAGCGTCCATTTCAGTGCAAATTAAATTATTAGCTAACAATAAATAAAGTCTGACAAGACATCTTGTGAATGTGAGGAATGCCAGGCCTCCACCGTGGTTCGGATTCCACGTTAAACTGTAGGTCCTCCATTTCACATCTCACAATCACCCTACCATTACACATTAGCGTAAGTGCGTATAACCCAAACGGATAGTAAGACGCGGTGCTAATAATAATAATGATAATAATAAATAAAGGATGCACAGAAAACTGGAGCAGTTAGTAAACACTTTCAACAATGACACTTCACCAGTGGACTATGTTTTATGCTAAAAAACAACTAAGGGCGTGGTCATACTTGCGACCAGGGACGTATTTTTTTTTTTAAAGGTGACAGGTGACATGTTACTAGTATAACAACGACAAACTAGTACTAGTTATAATTTTTCTTTGCAAAGATTTAGCTTGCTCTTCGCTTATCAATACTTGTCATGACAAGTGAATTCGCATATCTTTTAAAAGGAAGCGACAAAGTGTTTATTGAAGCTACACAACTCAAAGGACTAGTTGCTAGTGAACTACTTTAAAATTACACGTAGTTAGGGCCGAGGTGAAATGTTGTGTATTTCTCAAAACCAAACGCTTGTCAAACTCGACAGTGATTTTATTTTTTATCTTAAAGGAGTAAAGAGAATTGTTGACACCTCGACAATTTACCCTGATTGACGTTAAATGCCACAAGAGTGTATACTTGAATTAAACTTGTATTAATTGTATTACGACCGCCACTAAATTCTAGTGGTTAGAACTCGTGGATAGAAATTCAGTGGTCCCAGGTTCGATCCCGAAGTACAGCTGGAGCCTGCTCGGGACCAGACTTCAGCGCGATTAACTTTATTGCGTCATTTCTTGGAATTGAGCCGCTTGATCGTCTTACCAATCAAATCCACGTATCTTCGACTTTACTTGTACTTAGGACTTGCTAAGTCTTGTTCTTGCATAAGTCCCAAAGAAGTCAAAACGTTAAGACTTACAATATACAATTTTGGTGATTTTAGATAGATATGTAATATTTAATACTGACAGCTATTATTTATTTGCATTGACAACATGAAACATTGTATTAATCCTGAACAATAATTGAAATATTTTAATTCGATCAATGAGACTGGCAATGCGTCTTACTTAGTTAAAATTAAGAGTAACTAATAGGGTTTATTATTTATCAAAACTGTTTCTTGCCAGAAGCACCCAAGGTTTCCCCAATGCAATGTCACGGCTTAGCTATACCCCAATTTTCTTCCGAATAAACATATCTGATAGCTATTCATACGTCAGGCCATGTGTACTGTAGCTGTTTCTTTTGATAGATATTATCAATATTTATATAAGAATGCGAAAAATATAGTAAAATGTAATCAATGTAGACGGCAAAAATATGTTTGTATGTTTTCTAAAAGGTGCTCCAAAGGTCCATTCGTAATAAAATAAAGGTACAACAAACACTCTGACCTTAAGTAGCTCGAAATGTCATGGCTACCATAATATAAGCTCGCCCCTCAACTCTAACCTGAAACACCTCCTGATACCCCACCCTTTTCAAATATATTTTAACATGGTCCTCTCATCAACGTATCGGCCTACCAAAGGGGTGTTGTATCTTCAGGTTTCCCCAACTCAAATGTTGTGTATACGCCAATCATCACCCATATGCGCCACATGACCTCCCCACCTCAGCTTGCATGCCTTGGAATATGTTTAGGGATTTACACAAACCATAAAGTTCTTCATTATGTGACTTTCTCCACATTCCAATTGGTTCATCTTTCTTAGATCCATTATCTATCTCAGCCTTCTGTTCTCAAACGCTCATCAATAATTATATTGGTATGAATTGAGAGGCCACACAACCGTAAAGAATAACGACTAGGATTATAGTTTTGTATATTCCCAATTTAATATAAGACGATACGACAGTGGCTTGTAATTGATTAGTGCATTGCTTGCATGAATTCTGTTTCTAGTCACCTCTTGAATAGCATTCCTATCTGTTAGCATAGTGCAATGGCATAGTTTATTATTGAAAATTAGTTCTATATCCTCTACTAGAATCTTTACTTTCTGCCAATTTAAACATTTTATGACCCGATTCGGTGGCCGCATGGTATAAGGCGTTACTGTCATTTACAGGGAGATCTAGGTTCGAATCTCGGTCGGGTGTACTGAGTTTTCCTCCCAAAATGGTTTTCCAATCTCCCTCCAGGCAAATGCGGGTATACTTCCTATAAATATAATCAATCCTAATCCCTAAAACCTTTAGCGTAATTAGTACATAAGCGTATATAGCCCAAACACCCGGTGATAAAAAAAAACTTTTTAATTATTGTTTAGCTTTTTTTTTCTTTTTTTTTTTAAATGAACCAAATAAAACATTCGTTTGCGTTTTAATTTCTGAAGTACTGAATATTTACTTGGTATTGGTCTAACGACCGCCACACCTGTAAATTTGCTTTGTTTTGTTATGAGTTATGACATATTAAGGAAATATCTTGAAGAAACATAACTTATAACGAATAGTCGCATGTCGTGGCTACATCAATCAGTCTTTTGACAATACCTTGTTGACAAGACCTTCCCCGGCGAAGTTGAAATTTTCGGCGGTTACCACCACCCCTCTTTATAATTTATTCTTCCGAGTACATACAAATGTGCTGAACCACACACTGAATTAGTGCAAACGTTTCATTTTAAGACACAATACAGGCCTAGTCCGTTTATCAGTAGGTAACACATTCCTGAAAGTTCACTTTTTCAGTATTCATCAGTTTGAATTAGAGTCACATAAAAGTCACACGAGAGGGGAAACGTGGGAAGGGCACCACATTAAGACGTACAGACGTCATTTTATTTGATGACGTCTTTAAGACGAGTTCCCATAAATGTCAAGGTAAACTTCGATAGCTTTAGTTTTCAAACCGAAGGTCCCAGACTCAGAACAGACTTTATTCTCTCGGCAAGTTTCAACAATGTGTTTACAGTAGATGCGCCCAAACTAACGTGCCAATTACTATAGCAGATAGTTAAGTTCAACGCATTGACTAAGTCGTTTGCATAAGGGCTGAATATTAACTATACTGTTTCAAGTTAAGGGAATTGTTATATTTATCGGGTATAATTAACTTAGATTATACCGGCGGGCCGATAAACTGAATGCCAGAATTATCTATTGTAGTTTTCCGGTAACAGAGATGTCATGGTTCGAATCCCAGTCGAGTTTTCTAAGGTTAATTTTCATAAATAGTCTTCCCACCATCCCTTCACGCAAAAGCTTGTACCTTTCATATAAATTATACCTTCCTCCTCCCTTCTCTTTTAGTGCAATAAAATGCGTATAGCCCGGACGTGGGAAAAAACAGTCTAGTGTTTAGAAAGTGTACGTTGAATCCTGCTATCGGTGTATGTTAAGATACATGAAAAATATCAAATTAAGTCGACCATACCGTAAAAAAAAATACTACTAGGCTACAATATGTTCGAATTTTGAAATGATTGTACACATGTAGTAAGATTATGTCTACTTCGGTGGTCTTTGAGTAAAGTGATCGTCTCAGGACCCGATTTTCGTGGGTTCAAACCCAACCGAGATCAACGCATTTTACTTGAGCAATAAAAAATACCTTACCCGGCAAAATGTCTAGGCCTTTTCGCACTCGCTCATAGAAATCAGTGTGGAGGTACACGGGTGGTTACCACACTTCCTGAACTCCCCTAATACATGGGATTTCTACCAGATGGTGCAGGCAGCACTAGCCAGCCGAAGGGCTGAGTGCCTGCCCAGCTCCAACGTATATACTATCAAACCAACCTCCGGGTTGACTTAAGAAAAAGTAAAAAGATAATACTACGTTATATCAATATTTATATATTCATTTATGCCTTTTTTTTATTCGGGTTTCCAGTTATCTCTAGAAAATAAAACCCACCTCTATCTTTCCGTTTTTCAAGGTACACGAACAGACCAGCCACGCTCCTTTTGTAAATAGGACCGAAGTTGATAACATGAGCACAATCTGGAGAGTTGACGTCACACGGCCACGAACATTACCGGAGAGCATCTGTAGCAGATTAACTGGAGTTGATTTATTGAAAAAGTTGGCATTTTGTCCGCCATTAACATATCTCTGGTGTCCTTGTAAATGTGTTGAGAACTTCGATTTCATGGATAAAAGTATCTTCTAAAATCTCAAAAATTCGAAATTTCGAAGTTAAAGATCAATTAACCTTCGTTTGAGCTTCGACCTCCACAATAAATAGCCTTCACATATTTGAAACATTTTTAAAGAAGAAGAAAACTTCAATTTATATTGTTAACAGATTAAAAATATCACACAAATAAAGATATATTTCAACAAATAATCTTTTATAGAACAGCTACTAAGCAATATCTTATCACCAACATACCCACATTGGTGGTCGTATGGTCCAACGCATAACTCTCGTATTGGTCTGGGTTAGCGGTGACGGGGATCAGCGTTCTAATCCCGGTCGAGTGTACAAAGAGTGTATTTTTCTAAATGGTTTGCCAATCCCTCTCCAGGCAAATTCGGGTATATTTCCTCTAAAACTCTCTAACTTACTCATATATATATGTATATATATATGCCATTAATGTAATTAATGTAAGCGTATAATTATAACGGGTACTAACTATAACTTGGTGAGGGAGGAAAAGCTATTTGTGATCATATCTATATCGTAATTATAGATAAAGCAGGTAAGTAAATGAAAATATATTATTATATTCAATATTGCTAACATTATGTTTTTCAAAGGAAAAATACCTACAAAATGTTGATACAGAAAGTTTTCATAGTTTCTTCGGTCTTGGTTTAGAAAATCAAAGTGGCTTATATGGTAAATGTACAAGACGAAAATGTATGTTTATTTTTTATTAGAAGTATTTAACGTACACTTTATGAACCGACTAATTACATAAGCACACGGGAGTTTTATGAGCGAGAGCGAAAGAGCCTATCATTTTTTCCAGAAAGCTATTCTTTTACACGCCACAATCGACATGAGACCGAGCGACGGATTTACTTCCCCTCTGAAGGAAGTTCCGCTACGGATTTTTATCGCTCAAGAAAAATCCGTCAACCCCGGCTGAATGTGAACCCACGAACAGCGGGCCAAGAGGCGAGTTCTTTACCCCAAGACCACAGTAATATGAGCACAAAATGTTACTAAAATAACCTACTTCCACTTAGATTCACATTATACAAAGTGACCTTCTCCACACCCCTTATCTGCGACACAGTTTGCTAACCGCACGACTTGCCAAGTGTTAATATATGGAACATAGGGTTGGTGCACTTGCCGCTAGGAGCATGCTGGTGGCCAGCCCTGCCAGCGTCATGTATTATTATTATTATTATTATTATTATTATTATTAGCACCGCGTCTTACTACCCGTTCGGGTTATACGCACTTACGCTAATGTGTAATGGTAGGGTGATTGTGAGATGAAATGAAGGACCTACAGTTTAACGTGGAATCCGAACCACGGTGGAGGCCTGGCATTCCTCACATTCACAAGATGTCTTGTCAGAGGTGAAGGAAAGGTTTGGAAATCAGATAAATCTATGCCGGTACCGGGGATTGAACCCCGGCCGCCAGCATAGAAGTCTGACACCTTACCCCTAGACCACCAGGTCACCCATAGCGTCATGTAGGTAGACCAGCTTATAAACGTATATCGCCTGTAAGAGACGGAGCAGGGTGTAAGCCCCGGTGCTTTTATTGTGTTTATTAGGTCTTACATTTTCTTATTTTTTGTTATGAAGCCGGCAGATTTCTATTGAAAAATGTCAATATTATCGTTATTTGGTCACTGTTAAAATTATAGAAGAGGTGTGTATATAAAAAGTATTGCTTAATCAACATGCTTCTATTATTGAACAAACAATTTCCGAAAAGAAAATTGCAAAATAATAAAAATTCTTGAAGATGGCCGTTTGTTCTCATGGCTATGCATTTCCACGCCAAATGAAAAGGGCCCATCGCCTTAATTTTATTTGAATATAATTTTAATTATAGATAACGAAAGCACAATTACAAATATTTCTGCAAAGTCAAATTACCTTATTTTATTTTAAACTAGCAGAAGTACTCAGCATTGCCCGGGGTACTAGAGCAATGAATTGCGTGGTTACCCCGGGTAACACTTTCCCTTTCTTCAAACACACAACCAAAAAATGTCCATTATAGTAGTTCCGACCTAATTTTTAATATATTTCAAAAAATCTAATCAAAAATTTATAATTTCAGTTTCAAAGGTGCACATGTTTGTCCTCAGGGGCAGCCAATTTTAACATTTTAGACCTCTGAAAGCGCGCAACATTCATTACAGACATACTTACAAACTCTTCATTTTATTAATATAGATGACCATTTATTTCAAATAATATTAAAAATGGCCTGTTGGGTTTTAAGAGCAGATAAGATGGGGAAAACCATAGTTATAAGCCTGCATGTGTGGTCGGACAGTTTACTTTAAGACATCTCTCTCGCCATAAACTGGATTACCTATGAATTAAGAGGTCAAGGTTCGAATCCCATCTGTGTGTACTTAAGTTGTTTTCTAAATGCATTACCACTCTCCCTCCACGAATATAAGGGTTATTATTATCCTTTAAATTCTACCTTCCTCATCCCTACCCCAGAGGCTGAGTGTGAATGTTTGGATAACCATTACGGTGCACGCACACACGCACACATATATATATATATATATATATATACACACACACACAAATAATAGCCCGAACGGGTAGTAGGACGCATGGAAAATAATGTATAATTTTTTCCTTCTAAAAATACGACTAGGTATAGGATAGATTCCTAATGTTTTTGACGGCTACAATCACAGTTGCTAGACTGACTGTCCATAACTTCCACACTCAGGGTTGCTACTACTCTCTTTCTACCTGATTTCCTGAGTTTTCTAGGCAGCTTATACTGAAGAAAGGCGTATAGTAAAATTTTATTTTTCATCTAATTGACTAGTGCGAAGTCGTGTAATTTAAGTATAAAACAGAATGATTTGAGATTGATGGGGAAGTAAATCTCCTGTCGCCACACAACCCTTGTAATAAGACACGTTTGAAACAACGTGCTTAATACTTTAGTTTACTTTTTCGTCCATCCAAAGAGCTAATATTTTCAGCTTTCAGTTAAATGTCGCAAATTAACAAATATTCCAGTATTTTTACGAGATTTTGCAAAAATTCCCCGTTTTTCTCAGGTTTCCCACGATACAAAAAAAATCCTTGTGTTTTCCCAGTTTTCCAGGTGCGTGTCAACACTGGCACTGCCTGGGTGGGGATACAGGGAACGTGATATAGGGTAAGTGCGATTGCAGTTTTTATAACAAAACATTTTGTTGGTCAAAATAAATCAAATGTTGCTCCACTACAAATAAAAGAGTTTAATTTTATTCACAAGATAACTACAAGAGTTGTTGAATATCTGTCAAGGGTGTCCTGGAATTTCATGAAAACATTTTGCCTTTATTTTAAACGGTTGTTCGATAGTGCCACTCTCCTCATGACCGATATTCAACAACTCTTGTAGTTATCATGAGAAGAAAATCAAACTCTACGTTTGTATGGAAGCAATACTTTATTTATTTTGACCAAAAAAAGTGTTTCTATAAAAACAGCATAAAAACCCATCATCTCGTTCCCTGCATCCCTCGCCTTAAAGCACTTCAACCCTAACACAGCTTGGTTCTAACCCCAGATTGAACAGCCAAATGAGGAAAAAGTCATGATTTTATTTTTATTTTGCAGCTATTAGAATTAGAATCAATCATTGGTGACAGCTGCGAACAATATTCAAGAATACGAATACTTTTTTTGATCTATTAACTTTTTAAGGTCAATAAGTGGTGAGCCGACTTGATCTACAGTCACCTTCAGTTATTTATGTAGTTTTATTTTTGTCGTATGATAAATAGTTTATGTTGTTGTTTGGATCTAATTTTAGATTAATAGACAATGTATCGGGTTACGAAGACTGATTCAGAAGCGAATAGATGCAATCGTTGGTTAAATCAACGGTCTCGTGTTATGGAGGGGAGTTGCCCGAATATATACAGGCTAAGTTGAGAGTAGAGGGGAGTCAACCAGAGATGTTAAACGGAAAATATTCCTTTATGGATAATTTACCGGAAAATTTTCAATAATTTTTAACCGGGAGAGGGGGGGGGGATTCCAGCTATTTAAATGAAGCTAATACAATAGAGATATTCCAAGTTTTAAAGTTTACACTTAAGTGGGCCGCCTTAGTAGGCGAAAAATTGCCACGAAATATTGAATTCTAAAATGCGTTAGTATTTCAAAATATGGCCCACGCAAAAATAAAGTCGAAAGATTCCGACAGGGCTCTTTTTTCTTAGTAACCCTATATCTTTAGTTAGAATAATAGAAACAAATGTGCGAAAATGTGACATTAGTTCATTTTCAACGACTTTTTGAGCATATTTGTAGAGTTATGAGAATAGGCCTGATGAAAAAAAATATTTTTAGATTTCGACTTTCTTTGACAAATACAGTAATTTTATTTTAGGGTCAAAAAAGAAAATTTAAGATATTCTAGGACTAGCAGCGAGCTTTCCTCTTTACCTTGAGATAATAGGTTTCGTGATTTACTTTCCTCTCTTTCTTGTTGGCATGACAAAGTGTGGTTTTAGGTGAAGGGCTAAAGGGATTATAAGCTTTTCCAGAATACGATATAGACCATTGTATTTTAAGCAGTGTGGGCTGACAGTGATTTATATTTTCTTGCTGATCAAGACGGCCGCCTTAAATTTAATTTCTACTAAGGACGTTAACTCTATAAATATTATTAAATGGGTCTCGACAAAGCAATAACTGCAATTCCAGCTCTATTCTCAAACTCACGTATAACGTAGACTACAGCGCTTGGTGGTTGAATGCGTCACACCCGAGACGCAGATCCTTGCTCAGCCCAGCCGGGGCGCACTGTATTGTCGTCGGTGATGGTGAGACTCGTATAGTCGAGTTACAATGTAATGAGTTGGAACTTGTGTCTTCTTGGCCTTTGACGACCTCACCGCTTCTGCGCACGCGTGTTACATCACATATAATGACGTCAATGGCATTCCTTGTCCATTATGTTTGATAATAGTAGGTTTCATTAAGCTAGGTTTTATTGACATTTCATTGAAGGGTTTGAAAAAAAAAAATCCGTCGGAAAAAAAATAGCATTGGTTATATCCATGTCACATGTGCTTAGTTAACAGTGCTCTATTCTGACGCACGGGAACCGATACAAAGCTGGGTGTATTTTTTTCATCCACACTGTCTTTATACGCTAATTTTGAGACAGTTCATTAAAATCCAGCCTTTGATCCCATTTCCTTTGGTAATATGGTCTAGATAGCTAATATCCAGGTTTTAAAGCGTACTGTATATTTTCAAGCTTGGATCTAAAGTGTGGAATTCACATAAGCCATCCTTTAACATATATTAGGCATTTTATAGCTATATCACAGCGTTTCATGCTCCTTGGGCTTATTGCCAAAAATCTCAACAGTGAAAGTTTTTTGAAAAACACTCCATTTTTAAGATAAAGTGTTTGTTTCAATGACATAATAATTATTGTTTTTAGCACCACGTCTATTATTATTATTATTATTATTAGCACCACGTCTTACTACCCGTTCGGGTTATACGCACTTACACTAATGTGTAATGGTAGGGTGATTGTGAGATGAAATGGAGGACCTACAGTTTAACGTGAAATCCGAACCACGGTGGAGGCCTGGCATTCCCCACCACGTCTAACTAACCGTTCAGGTTATACGCCTATGTATTTCCTACTAATTACACTAATGGGTTAGGGATAAGGAAGTCTTACTTTAGAGTAAATGCACCCACATTTGTGTGGAGGGAAGTGGAAATCCAATTAGCCCCGATCTCCCCATCTTCATCAGTCTAGTCCAACACAAGAGTAGCGCGTTGGACCCCACTGCCACGGAAGTGGGTCCACATAATTATTAATTGACGCAATAGAAAAATTGTAAGTGCCGAATTTTTAAACGTGTACGTGTAATTTTGTTTTGGTAATGAAGTATGTTTCATTATATTCTAACCAAACATGCATGTATTAGGAACAAGCCAAAGTACCCGGCAATGCCCGGGATAACCAAGCAATACATCGAGTAGTTACACCAAGCAATACATCGAGTAGTTACCCCAAGCAACGCTTTTCTTTGCTTCAAACAAACAAAAAAATATCTTCAATTTATTTCTTCTGACCCAGTTTTTAATGAAGAGGTTGTTGCATTTTATCTTCAAACCATTTCTTGTATATTTATTTTGCAGTTAAATATTTCTTTTAAATGGAGTTTTGCTGGTATTTTGGGGTCGAGCCTCCACAACGATAATTTATTTGAGTACATTAAATTATATATAATTACATCTCAATTAGAAATTTTAAATTTAATTGGCAACCAAAACGAAACATTAAGTTTTTTTTGCTTTGATGGTTAAAGTGAGCACAATCTTTAATCCTAAATAAAAACAAAAGTTTGGAAGTCAATTCACTTTGAATGTAGGCTAAATGCCCTATTTATCAGTGCAGGTATTTTATCTATAGTATAGATCAAACTATTGATTTCAGTGTTATATATTATAATAACACGTAAGTATATCAGTCCAGCATTAGTTGACAAACATTTATAGGGGGACCATTTCCCATAACTGATAAGTAGCCACGTGTACTAACAAGTAGATCTTGAAAATCTTAAGATTAAAATATTCAATCAAATAATCACAACATACAACACGTCCCAGTGTCTAATTACGTTAATCATTATGAACAAGGTGTTGCATAAAGTGAGGCGTGTGTCCACAGAAGGAATTTACATTACCAACAAACTCAACATGAAATAGGCCTATTTGACACCAATCTTTGATTATTTGTTGGTAGCACTCTCAGAACTAGTAAGCTGTATCTAAGCGACTTACACAATATAAACTAAAATGATTAGAGTGCCTCACCTTGAAATATGATGGATATAATTACACTTTGGGGTGTATGGTAAGGTGGTTGGGGTGATAAACGCTCACAATGTGCCTTGCCTTGCTGGGATCCAAACTTAAGCCTCATTAAAATAGTTTAGAGTTGCTTTCATTTATAAAGTAATTCATGTTTTAATAAAATAATAACGTAACTAATGAATATATATATATAAACAAATGTTTATGGAAAAGGAAATATATGCCACAATGATTAAACAAACTGACACCTTAAATCAGTTTGTATCAAGTCTCCCTTAATTGAGGGTTTAGGATTTGACTACCGACATAGTAAAAAATAGTTAAATAGTTGTTTTCGCTTCTGCAGTGATAAAATTAATGATCGGGGGGAATGGGCGTTGTGTATGTTCTAGATATGAGTTAGTTAAGTCATGTGCTGGTATAATCAGTTGGTTCCGAAAGCGCATATTCATTACAAAAGTTAATAAATAACTAAAGTAAATATTTAACATAAGGGAGCGCTACAAAAGACATTCCGTGACATATTAATTAATAAAATTTTATATTTTAGATCTTTTAGCTGTCAAATGTTTCATTTAGACGAATCTACTATCAGAACCTCTAGGAAGTGTATCAACCACCACTATCACCTTTTCCTTTTCATGATGCTATCTTCCACTAATTAATATTTTTTTATTAAGTTCAACTTAAATTAACAAAACAGGATTATAAAGCGACTTTTAAGGAACAACAACGACATTCCCTATTGAGGAAAGAACAAACTCATGAAAAAAATTACTTTTAGTGTACTTTATATAAGAGTGAACTTATCAACAACCAGAACCACAAACCTTGTTTGGTGTAACGGTCAGCTTGAGTGCGTTTTTGGCGTAGTAAAAAACAACTAAAATCAATTTTAGGGTGTATTTATATATTTTTTCTGCTCAGAGTATTTCTGCCCGTCAAAACCATCCACATATTTAAACTAACGAGATAAGTAGAGCTAAGGCAGAATTGAGAAGAAATGTACCCGTATTGGCGTGGAGTGAGTGGAAACACACTCAGAAAAAATATCCTCCAGTACACCCAAATGAGTTTGGAGCACCAACCTTCCCTCCACCGGAAAAACTTAACTGACGAGACAAGATTGACTCCTTAGCCTTCGTGTCCACCGATGTGGGTAGTTTTAAACTCTTTAGACTAGGGCTACTACCGAATAACCCACTTAGGTGGCCGCATGGCTTACACTAGAATGCCGATGACGGGGAGATCGAGGTTCTTGGTTGGATGTACTGAGGGGCGTTTTACCAAAATGGTTTTCCACTCTCCCCCCACGCAAATGCGGGTATATCTCCTATAAATATAACCTTCATAATTCCTAAAACCGTTAGCGTAGTTAGTAAATAAAGTAATTCTAGTGAATAATAGTAGATAACCATTCGATGAAAACCACCTCAAAACACCTGGTCAGAATTCGAACACTCGACAACCTGATCAGAACAGAGATTGACGTGCTTGATCGGTTTAGGTAACTGCTGTGAAACTATTAGCATCCATCCGATAAAACACACTGCGAGAAGTTTAATTTGTATTTGTCCAAACATAAAATATGTTTACAACGATTTACATTATCCGCGCAACAAACGGAAAATAGTAATAATAATAATAACACTGAAGATAAAACTTTATCAGGGTTCTCCTGAATATCTTCCTTTCCGTGTTGAAAATGCTATGATAAGATATCGCGGCTCTTCCTCGAATCATGAATGTGTAGGCGAACTTCCAAAAACCCTCCCTTTTATTCCAGAGATGTAAAGAAACAATCCGCGTGGCACTGTCTAACCGGATGTAAACACAAGGTAGAGATGTAGAGAACACGAGGAAAGGCTAGTGTTTGTTTTTACAATTTTTATAGCAAAACAATTTTTTTAGCCAAAATAAACCAAAGATTGCTTCAGTAAAATATATAGTTTAATTCTCTTCATATGGTGATATAAACAGTTGTTGAATATCTGTTATAAGCATGGCGGCATTAGATGACAAACTTTTTAAATGAAGAGAAAAGGTTGTCATTAAATACCATGACACCCTTTACAAATATTCAAGAAATGTTGAGCTCAATGTATGGATAAAATTAAACTCTATATTTGTAATGAAGCAATATTTGATTTATTGTGATAAAAAAAAAGTTTTTATATGAAAACTACAAAAACATTGATCTTTCATCGCGTCCCCTACATCCACACCTTAAATACCTAATACATTATTGTCATTATTTTCTTATTACAAAATTCCTGGTTTTTATCGTGTTTTTCAGAATAATTCCCATTTTTCAAACCCTTTAAAGAGTAACTTAGTAAATAGAAAAATTAGCTTCTATTTTTTCATTAAGCTGACTGGTGAACTGATTTCTTTAGTGTTAAATAAAATAGAATTATTTTGACATTGATGGGATACAGCGGCGTGTCGTGAAGTGTTGCCAGAGTTAGCAAAGTTAGTTGAAACTTTACTTGTAAAATTGATCTCAACACTATGGGAAGCACTCATTGGTCAGGGAACAACGGAAATACATTCCAATAAGAGGCATAATAATATATTAGATTATTAAAGTTTAGAGCTTTCGACAAATGATTATTATTATTATTATTATTATTATTAGCACCGCGTCTTACTACCCGTTCGGGTTATACGCACTTACGCTCATGTGTAATGGTAGGGTGATTGTGAGATGAAATGAAGGACCTACAGTTTAACATGGAATCCGAACCACGGTGGAGGCCTGGCATTTCTCACATTCACAAGATGTCTTGTCAGAGGTGAATGAAGGGTTTGGTAAGACAAATGAAGAGAACAGTGGGTGAGAAGATCTCAAAGTTAACAGTTTTAACAGGCTATGCTCATCTTGGCAACATTCCACGACACACTACTGATAGGGTAATATATGCAGTCGTTAAACAACCTAGTGTTTGAGTAGGGAGTCAGGTGGGGTAGGTGGGGTATTACATGTGTTGGGGTCGATGTGCTTAGTTCAGTTAGCTTTTTCTTCTATGAAAAGCTACTAGATCTACTTTCACGTATTCATACGTCCGGTCATGTGATCCGCAGAGCCGTCACCTTAGATATATATCATTAATAGGCCCTTCATGTAAAATAAAAGTAGTAATATAGAAAAATGCTATCAATTTTAACCGCAGTAAATGTGTTGGCATTTTCTAAAAGGGCCTTCCAATGAAAATTGGGCTGCAAGCTATCCATTCCCTTACTTGTACCAGATATTCTACAATCTGTATAAGGCGTGCCAACTATCCTACTTGATATATATCCGCCTCAAGAAGATTTACTGAGCTCTAAGGTTTGGTGGCCAAGTTTGGTAGTGATAAAAAAGGAATAGTATTTGAACAGTTCATCGGGGCTGCCTCCCGGAGCGTTGAGACGCGTTACATGCGTCCAGAAATCTCGCATTATTTATGCGGTGATGTGTTATTTAAAAATTTTGTTCACGCCAAAATGTAGGTGAAAGGGTATAAACAGTCTCTTTAGGATTAATAATCTTACAGCCCACTCCAGTGGCCTAGGGGTCTTAGGCGTCACTCATGTGTTATACCTGCTGATGACGGGTATATCGAGGCTCAAATCCCGGTCAGGTCTACTGAGGATGACTTTTTTTCCCTAAATGGCTTCACATTCTACTCCCATACAAATGTGGGTAGATTAACTCTAAAATGCTTTCTTCCTCATCTCTAACCCCTTTGAAAAATTATGATGTATGTGTGTGTAACCTGAACAAGTATTTATACAGGATTAAAGTTTTATAATTTTATAAAAAAACACGTCATATTCCTATATGACGTTTAATATAGTCGCTAAAATCATTGGTAGGTAATAGCACTGCAATGCTCGTTGTTGTCCGAACAGACAGACGGATGCAGATGCAGTCTCTGACCAGAAGTGCGTGGTGAGTGTGAAGTCATCAGTCTACAGTTTCACATTAATGATTAAGGTACTTAAATAAAGTTCGCAATTCACAGAGTTTTGATGTTTATGCTAGTTTCAATTGTTTATTATTCCATTAATATCTTCATAAATAAGTTTTTAACAATAAGACCATTTTGTAACATGCCTCAAAATTTAAGGCTCAAATATTTAAATCGAAATAATGATAATATTATAGTTTTTGTTTGGGTTTATTATTTAAAATGTGTGTATTCTCAACTTGTCACTAATAAATTGATAAATAACTAGCTACCCATCACACCCGCTTCAGTGGTTGCGTGGTCTAACGCAACGCTCTTGCAGTAGACTGGACTGCCTATGACGGGGAGATCAAGGTTTTGATTAAATAATTGATTTGGATAAGTATTCATAATTATCATGATACAGATATAATCACTTTTTGTTCGTATCCGTGTTTTAGTTGACTAATTTCAACAAAAAAACGTTTATTGTAACATAACTATAATAATTACATATATTGTCTTGCGGAATTTTTTGTTCACATTAGTGAGAACGTTCAATATGTATAGTATTTTTTTTATGTAATACCAATAGTTTTTGCAGCGCACGTGGAGAAAGCATATTTTTAGGCAATTTTTTTATACCTTGTGTAAAACTATCGGCATTTTTATGAGGAATAAATTAAATTTTCAAAATAAAATATAGCCTATGTTACTCGCTGATAATGTAACTTTATATTGGTGAAAGAATTTTTAAAATCGGTCCAGTAGTTTTTGAGTTTATCCATTACAAACAAAAAAACAAAAAAATCAAATCGTTCCTCTTTATAATATTATTAGTGTAGAAAGGTGAAAATTAAAATATAAAAATCGACTATTTTCTTGGCGCCCTCAGAATGAAACACATTTTTGAAAAATAGTTATTCATGCTTTAAAGGTTGCCGACCGCTGGGGTAGAAGATAAAGAAGGACTAAATGATATAAAAATGTATACGCGATCTGAGTGGATGAGATTGGATAAGGTGAAATCGTACTACTTTCGACTAGGGATGGAATATGTTGATGTTTTCCCGCAACAGTTGCAGTTGCTACTAAACAGATGCGATGCAACAGTTAGTAGCAGGCTGGCGGTAGCACTCGACTGTGTTGTCGCCTCGGTTTGAACTAATGTGCTCTGCTGCACCAGAATGCATTGCGTAACTGATGTTGCAAAACAGATGTAATTTTAAAAATCTTTCCTACCAAAATAATTAAACGAAACAAATTTAATACATTGGTTACATTTAAAATGAACTAATCAACGTTACTTTTTATGCTTCAGAATTTACTATTTTTTGTACTAATTTATTTAACCTTGTGACATTGTAACTTTTTTTTTTACAAAAGTCATTAAAAGTAGTTTAAGATTAAAATTGAAATTACGAATTCATTCTGCAACACAGTGTAAATGACCATAAGACTGTTTTTGTGACGCACATAAATCATTGGAATTAAAACTGAACGCTAACTAAACACTAATTACTATATCAACTAAACAGTAAACAGTCATTATATCAACTAAACACTATATCTAATCAACGTTGAAGGCGTATAATCCGAACGGGTAGTAAGACGCGGTGCTAATAATAATAATTTACAATTGAAAATTCTAAGATAGTTGATGATTTTTTTAGTGGCTTTGATGCTTCATAGACACCAAATCTATGGGAAATATCGCAGTGTAAGGCTCCTTTTAAGTAGGCGACGTCCTTAATCTTAAGTTCTGCGGGATTATCTTGCATACTAACTATATTTATAAAATGCATATGATTTTCTTATAAGTGTTATTCAAGGGTTCATTAACCTTTTTATAACAAAATGAACACAGTACCATAAGTTTCTCAGGAAGGATTTTACATTTACTATAACACATTTTCTGGTAAATGTTTCTCCGCCGCCGAATATTGGTACGATTTTCATACAACGCCTTTAAAAATAACGACAAAAAATACATTTGTATTCTTATTTTAGGTTAACTAATTTATATTATGATGTAATATAGATCTAAGTTTGTAGGGGATTTAGGGCGCATCAACAGAAAGGTTATTTAGCGCTTTTATAGAAGGATTTTCATTTGTAGAAACCTTTAAAAAAATAGTCAACATTAACAATACTTACTTAATTTTTTATATTATTTCATAGGTATCGTTAATATCTATCAAAAGTGACATCTGAAGATCACATAACTACAAACATTTTTTTATTGGCAGCTTTTATAGCTTTCAAAAAAATTAATTTCTAATTAAACCGAATTGTAAGTTATTTTCAAATATAATTTGTTTATTTCTGTTAATGGCTACTGTTTTACTGTAGTGAGATTTTTATATAAAAAAAACTAACAATCTATCAATTTCTTACCTAAAAATGTGGGATTTTTTTTTTGCTGTGAACTTCCTAAGAAATTATTAAGTTATAAATACACAAATTAACTTAGATCGATATTAAAACATCATAAAAATACAACCCAAAAGAGACTCAAATATATATATATATATATATATATATATACATTTTGTTTTCCTGAAAAAAAAATGAGATCTAGAGTCTCATTGGCGCGACTGAGGAGGATAGAGTTCGGTTCATAAAGACTGCCTTGAGGGCTATTCATTATACCATACCACCTCATGATCGACACTACAGAGACTTTACTAATCACCCTTGGTCCCTACCCTTTGTTGTTGTCATCAATGCAGTAATGTGTAAGTACCGGTATTTGCCCGCACTCGTCAAAGTGATAGTATATAATGGAAAGGCGGATGATTACGGAGATGCTTTAAGTAATTTTTCAACAGTAAAAAATGTCAGAATTACTGTGAAAAAACCATACCAAACCATACCAAACTTGCCTCTAGTGAATTTGTCAAATGTGATATTTGTAAAACATATAATTTGACGTATATCTAGGCCTATATGAAAGTACTTTAATTGCTTCTTTTTTTTAACTATTAGTATATCAAAGCCTCAATTGGGAATTGAGTAATTCAACCAGGACTATTTATTTTAGTTTTAAAAGTTTACTTTAAAATATCATTCTGCTCATGACAAATATTCAAGAACTGTTTAGAAATTGTGTAGGAAATCAAACCAAAGGTATCTACAAAAACCTTTTTTTTTTATGTATTAAAAAACCTGGGAAATTGGTGTCTTAATTACCATTCCCTCCCACCCCACCATATTCTGGTAAATAAATTTAACCCCTTTTACAGGGTTGGCTGCCAAGTTAAAGTTCCTGACAATAGCCCGGTAGGCCCGGTTTCAAATCCCGACCGGCTGTATTGGGGTTGGTATATTCTCACATCACTTGAACAATCTCCCTCTATCAAATACCGATGTAATAAGCCCTCCTCTCTTTTCTCCCTTACAATTATACATATGTTGGGTGTAAACTTCTTGCCTTCGACCCGGGAGACCAGGAATAATTGATTTCTGGTCAGATGCACCGGAAGTAGTTTATTCCACAATGTGGTTTCCCACTCTCTAAGTCTGAATTTAGGTGCGTTTCCTAAAACAGTACCCGTATCATGCTGCTTATGTATACTAAATAGAATATCACAATAGCGAGTACAATGGCAAGTGTACAAAATATGTTCTTAAACACTTGAATAAAAGTACACGAGTTTTGCAATAAAAATTAGATACACCCGTAGTCATCGTGAAAGATAATTTGAAAGTCCGACACTAGCTCGGTCGATAGCAAGTATTGTGAATGTGGGTAATGCCAGGACTCCACCGTGGTTCGGATCCCACGTTAAACTGTAAGTCCTTCATTTCATCTCACAATCACCCTACCATTACACATTAGCGTAAGTGACGTATAACCCGAACGGGTAGTAAGACGCGGTGTTAATAATAATAAAAAATAGCTTCTTACTATTCATCTAATTACACTAATAAGTTGAGAATGAGCAAAGTTATGGTGGGATGGAAGGGGACGCGAGAAAAGGCCGAGGTTTTTGCAGTTTTTATAGTAAAACTTTTTTTTTTTTGCCAAAATAAATAAAATATTGCTTCAGTGCAAACAGAGAATTTATTTATTTTATTCACATGGTGATCTCAAAATTTCTTGAATATCTGTCAAAAGTGTTTTGGAATTTAATGACAACCTTTTCTCTACATTTAAAGAGTTTGTTAGATAATGCCACCATGCTAATTACAGATATTCAGGAACTGTTGATATCAACATGCGAAGTAAATTAAACACTTTTTGTACTGGAACAATATTTGATTTATTTTGGCCAAAAATAAAGGTTTTGACATAAACACTGCAAAAACGCCGGTCTTTTCTCGCGTCGCTTTTTATCTCACTTTACGTTCAACACATTTGCGTGGAGGGATAAAGGAAAAAGTTTAGTAAAATCACCCGCCTCGGTGGCGTAGTTGGCTAACGCGTTAGTCGTGTTGAGCTGCTCGACTGCTGAGGACGGGGAGATCGAGGTTCAAATCTCGGTCGGGTGAACTGGGGGTGGTTTTTCCTAAATTGTTTTCCACTCTCCCTCCACGCAAATGCGGGTTCACTTCCTCTAATTCAACCTTCCCAATTCCTAATCCATTAGCGTAATTAGTACTTAAAGCGTATAACCCGAACGGGTAGTAAGACGCGGTGCTAAATATTATTATTATTATTATATTTAGTAAAATCCATACTTAATCCGGCTGGGATTCTAACCCAAACTATCAATCACTGGAAAACTAGACATTAAGACCACGATTAGGTATATCTTATATCTATTCATAATAATGCTGACGTCACAAATGTATTAAGCTCGGTTCATGTAGGCCTATAATAAAAGCGAATGGGGCTGGCTGCATGCAACCTTTGTTAGAAAAGTGTGAATCCCGTGATAGCAGGACCTGCGACCTGAATGGTGTGAAGACAAGACTCGCGAACCAGATTGAAGAGTTTGTAATGACAGTAATCTCATGTTGGCGAGATAGAGCGCCTCTCGCAGCTCTAGAGAGCAGTCCGACCCTCCAATCATTGCGAGCTCTATTAAATGAGCGGCAATATTGCGTTGCACAGTTTACTTTAGGGAAAATACTGTTGCTCAACTCGATGGATAAAACGTGAGGCATTCTCTAACATAATGGTGTTTTATTATTATCAAGTTTAGCTCAGGGTTTGTTAACGGCTTAATCTAAGGGGTAGGTACGAGAAGGGTTGTTTACAATAAATGTGCCAGTATGAACGTGGAGAGTGATATACCAAACGTGAAAAACTTCCCACCCCTCACCCGGGTGACATTCAGATCTAGACTCTCAATCACCGGCAATCAAGTACATGGCGAGCTTGACGCCTTGGACTTTAGAACCACTTGTTCAGGTGAGTATATAACAGACATGTTTTTTTATTCGTACTTTGCATTTTACTACTCGTTCGGACTATCCAAATATTTATACTGATCAAGTAGGGATGAGGTAAGTTAAATTTAACTAAATTATTATTATTATTATTATTATTATTATTATTATTATTAGCACCGCGTCTTACTACCCGTTCGGGTTATACGCACTTACGCTAATGTGTAATGGTAGGGTGATTGTGAGATGAAATGGAGGACCTACAGTTTAACGTGGNATGAAGGACCTACAGTTTAACGTGGAATCCGAACCACGGTGGAAGCCTGGCATTCCCCACATTCACAAGATGTCTTGTAAGAGGTGAAGGAAGGGTTTGATAATCAGATAAATCTGTGCCGGGACCGAGGATTGAACCCCGGCCGCCAGTACAGAAGTTTGACACCTTACCCCTAGACTGCCAGGTCACCATTTAACTAAAGAAAGTGTACCCGCATTTGCGTAGATGGCCAGTGGTAAGTCATAAAAAATATACTTCAGTACGTTGGACTGAACCTCATCCATCAACGGAAAAATATACCAAATGAAAGTGACTCCTTTGACCACGTGTCTACAGGCACGGGTTTGTACTCAAAACTCACACCAAGGAAAATGACGAGGAAGATTAGTTTTAAGTAAGTGCAAAATCAGCGTCAGTCTTGAATGAGAATGGTAGACTACATTGTAGGAAAAGCAAATTATTCTAATCAGTGTACCCGGTGGTTATCAGCCCCTGACCTCACGGTCGAGAGCCCGGTACTTTATAATGAGTTGTTAATAAATGTACACATCCTCAAGAATGGCAGTTGTATCCTAGGTTAAGTTACATGAAGAATATATAAATAGAAATGTGTCAGTTACTAACAACACAATATCAACCAGCAGTGTTAGCTCAGCACTAGTGAAGATTAATTTTTCCAGTAGTGGTTTTTCATCCTCTTACTATACGACTGGCGGTTAATTTCCAAAATTGTTTTGTTTATTAGTATAATCTGAGTATAGCCCAAAGGGAGAGTAATACGTGTTGCACTATACAAACAAAAACACACATCAAGATTTAGTGGTGCCTAAGACCACATTTATGGTAAATTCAGATTCATCCTTGCCTCACCTACTGGTGGAGTAAGAAGCTTTTATCCGACCTGGATTCGAACTAAGCAAGTCTTCGGAGGAGGTGCATTAAGACATTGTACCTTACCATAATAGAACTATTCCTAGATACATGTTAATAGAAATAAGAGGTTCACCCAGTGGCAAGAATGGCCCTTATTATGAGAATATGTCGTACAAATACCTCTTATCCTGTGATAACACACTGTCATCTAGAGCTTCAAGCTGGATGAAGGAACAAACAAATATCTCGCAGAGATAAAGTAAGACGAACAAAAATAAGGTAAGAACGTTTTACACAAAAAAACAAATGTGTGCTAGCAATTATAAACATATCAAATTTGCACCATTTTAGAAGAAGAAAAATCCTAATATTATATAATTAAAATTAATTTTAATAAAACAGCTTTTCACTTCAATTTTTTTTAAAAACACCAAAATTGCAGATCATACCCATTTTAAACACACTACACTTTTTTATTAACGTGTACCGCTTGGTCGCATATGGTCACGTGGTAAAAATACCTCCTTCATACTTCACAAACCAGTGCGCGAACGTTATTTAAATGTTTACATAACGCTAAAGAAGAAACTTGTTTTCGTTGGAAACGCACTACCGCGTTAGCAGTGGTGAAATGGAGGAGTGAGAGTCTGGGACTATTTGACGGGGGCGATAAAGGATCCCACACAAATATATATTGGTGACTAAGTGTCACATACACACATACGGATTCCTTGCGCGTCGCGCGCGGACTGACTGAACCGACTCTCGTGGCTGGCGGTGCAGGGCACACTGGAGGCTCTTACAGTTCGGCAAGGTTGGGAGAAACGTCACGAGTGACGTCACACGCACCACGAATACTGAGGACAGGAATATTTAACTCGAAGAGGTACAAAAAAATAGTTTTTTAAAAGCCGTTAAGGTGTAAGTGCAGGAAACACGAGAAAAGGGAAGTGTTTTTCAGTTTATGGCAAAACATTTTTTTGGCTAAAATAAATTAAATAAGTCTTCAGTTAAATGATATAAATTAATTTTCTTCACGTGGTGACCTCAACAGTTATTGAATATCTGTAAAGATGGCCCGGAATTTAATGACCTTTTTCTCTTCATTTAAAATGTTTATCGTCTAATGCCGCTACGCTCATGATGGATATTCAAGAACATTTCATATCATCATGTAAAGAAAATTAAACTTTATGTTTCTAATGTACTAGAGAGATATTTGATTTATTTTATCCAAGAAAGTTTTGTTATAAAAACTGCAAAAACACTTAACTTTTTTCGGGTTTCCTACACTCCCAAGATTAAATCGATTATCTTTCCCCTCTTTCATTTCTTTCATGCACTCATCTTAGAAAAGGGATTGGTCAATTTGTCCGAGAAATGTTTGGGGGTGGAAGGAAGATGTAAGATATCGTTCTAAGGACCGTATTTATAGTCTGGTCCATGGTGTTAGCCAATCTAGCAGTATAGAATTAACAGGAATTTCAGATCGAATGGGGGTTTGGCTGACCTCCTAATATCGACTATATACGTGGCCCCTAAGATGAAATATTTAAAAAAACATACGGAAGTTCACGTGAGCACTAATCCAGAATTAAAATACTTCAAGCCTCACCAAAGCTCAAAAAGAAGTATTATTATTATTATTATTATTATTAGCACCGCGTCTTACTACCCGTTCGGGTTATACGCACTTACTCTAATGTGTAATGGTAGGGTGATTGTGAGATGACCTACAGTTTAACGTGGGATCCGAACCACTGTGGAGGCTTGGCATTCCTCACATTCACAAGATGTATTGTCAGAGGTGAAGGAAGGGTTTGGTAATCAGATAAATCTGTGCCGGGACCGAGGATTGGACTCCGGACCCCCAACACAGAAGTCTGACACCCTACCCCTAGACCGCCAGGTCACCTAAAAAGTATTAGAATACATAAAATTATTATGAAATCATATGGCCACATACATAAGACATATTGTATGACGCACACACATAAGAGTACAAATGCTCATGAAAATATAATTATTATGAATGATTAAAATAGCAGTGGATTCATTAACTGGCTTGGAGGGTGAATTGCTCTTTAATATTAGCTTAGGTTTGACACATTTAAGGGTTAGTAGTTAAAATACATCTTTTGTACAATTTTATAGTGGTTTAAAGGGTGGATGTTTATTTGGTATTAACTTAGGTTAGTTCAAAGCTGTTTATAAAACTTTTTTTTTACCGGATCGTAGGATAGTTTTTCTCTGCGAAATTACCGACTTATCCTAAGATTTTAATTGGTCTCGGTACTTGTTTATCACGCGATTGGCCCTTTTTATTTAGAGTGGACATGCAGAGCCAGGGGAACAAACAGTTATCTTAAAGAATGTTTATTGTTTTGCAATTTTCTTTTCGAAAACGGTTTGTTCAAGAATATAAGCGTGTTGATTAAGTTATACTTTTTAAATAAACACCTCCTCTCTAATTTTAACAGTGATCTAATGTGAATAATTTTGACATTTTTCAATAGAAAACTGCCGGTTGCATAACAAAAAATATGAAAATGTAACACCTAATAAACATTGATACATTATCTTAGAAGAGTTGTTGAAAATATTAACACACAAATTTCACTCGTTCTCGAGAAAACTGATGTTTCCAAACCTGTCACGTACTGCCATCTACTGTTTCCATGATCAATATATTCTTGTTGGCGCGGAAGTATACTTTGCTTGTTTGTAAAGCCACGCCATCCCTTTCAACACCCCCAAAAAATAGGTTTTATACTTGCAGTCGAGACAGGACCAAGAGTCTTAAATGTCGCTGTTAAAGTATTTCAAATTATGTTCAGGTGCCAGGTAGTTAAGTATCCTACGAATAAGTTATTTTTAATCAAAACTTGTGAATGTGGGGAATGTCAGGCCTCCACCGTGGTTCGGATTCCACGTTAAACTGTAGGTCCTCCATTTCATCTCACAATCACCCTACCATTACACATTAGCGTAAGTGCGTATAACCCGAACGGGTAGTAAGACGCGATGTTAATAATAATAATATGTTATTTTTAATTAGTTTTGATTCGTATACTAAACTACTTTATAGATCTTAATATTATAAAAGTAACGCCCTTCTGCACCCTCGGACTTTCAAAATCGTCTTCTCGACTCAGGTCATGAAGGTGATCCCTGAAGCCCCATGGCCTTCAGAATCCAGCCCGGCACAACGCCATCACAAAGTTTATAAAAAAAACTGTGTCAAGGATAAATCCGTATTTTCCTGCTTTCAATAAAAAATAGTATTCATTTACACATAATACAGCTCTGGGAGGGAATCTTTCAAATGGCTTCTTTTTATCACAGGACTATAAAACAACCATTATCTTTCTGTCTATTAAATATGGTTCGAGAGCAAAATATCGAACTATTCTACAACATCAAACATATGCTATATTTCAAAAGGCCTCTTTATAAGGTAAGTTTAAAGGTGGGTTTAATAGCATAGTATGAACTATTTTAGAAATTGGACGGTCAAAATATCAAAATATTTAAAATCTCCAAGAAGGCTTTACTTTCAACCACAGAATTGATTCAATTTATTCCACAGGGATCGTCAACCTTTCGTTTGAGAACAATTTATAAATAAATAAAAAAGTCAATCGATGAAGACGTTACAAGAAAAGATGACATCTTGTCAAGAATAAATCCATTAGTATTAATCTAATTCAGAACTTGTGTACATTTTTTTTCTCTTCACTCTCTCAAAGACTCGCTCCGCTACATTTCATCTCCAAGTTGAACTTCATTAACTCCACAAATTCAAGTCCTATATTTGTATATGGTAAGGAAGGAAGAAAGCGTGAGTAAATGTCAATATTTTACTTTTTTTAATTAAAAAACCTTTTGGCCAAAATAAAAAATATATATATTAAACATAATTTTCTACATATAGTAATCACAACAGTTCTTGAATATTTGTAACGGACATTTGAACAGGACATTAGTAATCCCAATAATTAATTACGACCACAATTGTGAAGCACTGTGAATCATTATTATTATTATTAGCACCGCGTCTTAATACCCGTTCGGGTTATACGCACTTACACTAATGTGAAATGGTAGGGTGATGGTGAGATGAAATTGAGGACCTACAGTTTAACGTGGAATCCGAACCACGGTGGAGGCCTGACATTCCCCACATTCACAAGATGTCTTATCAGAGGTGAAGGAAGGGTTTGGCAATCAGATAAATCTTTGCCGGGACCGAGGATTGAACCCCGGACCCCCAGCACAGATGCCTGACCCCTTACCCCTAGACTACCAGGTCACCCCACTGTGACTCATAGATAACAATTGTATGACACCTTTCAAAATAAAATTTACCTTGTACAGGAAATGATGGTTTCCAAGCTCCATGTCATACTACTCGTCCGGGCAGGGCCGTGTCCAGATATTTATTTTGGGTGTGGTGGATGTCCTACCTGCGGTGGATTTTTGTGAATTTCATCAACAAGAGAACGAAGAAATATTAACGCAATTTAAAGTTTTTAAAACATAATTTGGGTTATGAGTGTTATTAATTTCTTGTGACTATAATTAAAGTTACAATCTTTGGCTTTGACGAGGAATACAAAAATAAACTTTTATTACTTTTGTTGACCCCGGTGGTCTTGAGGTAAAATGCTCGCCTCAGGAGTCGATATTCGAGGGTTCAAACCCAGACGGGGTCAACGGATTTTTCTTGAGCAATTAAAAATTCGTAGCACAACTTCCTTTGGAGGAAAGGAAAGCCGCCGGTCCCATGTCGATTGTGGCATGTGAAAGAACCCTGGAAAGTATGTGATAATACCTTTCCCAGAAAAAGTGGTTGAACCTTTCATTCTCACTCATAGAAATTCTCATGTTCTGATATAATCAGTCAGTCAGAAAGTGCACTTTAAATAACTCAAATCAAATAAAAGTATACTTTCAACACAGGTTTAGAAGAGTTGAATAAAAAAAGTCCCCTTGGTCCAATCCCTACCGGAATATCTCCAAAGCAACAATCATGAGATAAATATAAGTAAAATAGAATATACTGAAAATGTGTCCGCATTTGTGTGGAGGGAGAGTAGGAAACCATTTCAGAAAAAAATACCTCAGCATATCCAACCAAGATCTAAACCCCATAGTCAGCAAATTAAACATGACGAGACTGACATCTTTTCCCACACACCCACCGGTACGGGTTAAATCGTAAAATTGTTATAAAATATTTACAAAAACCTTTCTTAAAACTGTAACATTATTTTTAAATATTTTAGTTAAATAAAACTCAATATACCAAAAAAATGCCAGTTGACAGTTTTTTCATTAAACTAAAAAGCATGAGATAGAGAAAAGTATCTTCATTTTCTTAACTGAATGATATTAAGAACATTGTCTATCAATCTCTTTACCCCTTATCGAGACACTGTATCAGATTAAAGCAATTTCCAGTCACCTGCTAGTGCTCTTTTAATTAGTAATGTCTACGGTCATTTCTCCGCTATCGCGTGATCTGGCAATTTTCCAAATGTATTAAATTAATTTGTTTCCCACAATAAATTTAGTTAAATCAGCTAAACGTAAACGTTTGAAATGTTATTTCATAGATGAACACATTAAAACAAATCCTATCGTTTTATTATAAATTCATAAATAATCTGTCCCCTCATGGGTGCTACATGGGAGAGCACTTAGAAGCGTGCAGACTTCTAGAAATACCGGATTATTTATTAATTGCTTTGATATTTTCTTAAAATGGTTTTCACCAAAATGTAGGCGAAAGTTCTGACTATTTGAAAAGTTTAAAGTTTAAATTTTAGGTTTAACGTGTTAAATATGTAATAACTTACACAAAACCTTATAAAACAATCATACATTATATCAAAATGTTCTGTTGTATCCCTAACGAAACATGACTTTATTTGATAGAGGGGGACTTGATCTACGTTTCTAACATATTGATTTAATATTAGAAGCACAAATTTTCGCCTAAAGATCCGTTATTTTTTAAACTTTAACTCAAAATTTAAACTTTTTAATTGGTAAGAAACCTGCTGATAATTTTCGCCTACATTTTGCTTAAAACGATATTACAAAATATTAAACCACCACTTATTAAACAATCCGGGATTTCTAACCGTCTGCAATGTCTTTCGGTGCTCTTCCGTGTAGCACTCTTAAATATTTAATGGCCATTGGGTCTCATTACTTTTATAAAGTGGTGCGCAACCTTTTCGTGAGTGTGATCCTAAAGTATTATTTTAATTACAAGACCCTATTCCACCATGTAAATAAAGTAAATATCTGTTTTGATGGGTGCGTGGTCTAGGGCTTCGCTTTTGTGATAGATTATATCACCGATGATAGGGAAATCGGGGTTCAAATCCAGGTATGGTGTACTGAGGGTGGTTTCCCATAATTGTTTTCCACTATTCCTCTACGCAAATGAAGGTACACTTCCTCTAAATTCAACCTGACTAATCCCTAACTCATTAGCGTAAGTAATATATATTAGTATAATCTGAAGAGGTAGTAAGACATGGTGATAAAAAATAAATAAAAAAATAAATTCTTTCCTCCAACTTACGCCTTCTCGCGTTATGGAGAATTTTTGGCGCCCCATATAATTGTCTAAGGCTGTAAGATGTATGTAGCCAAAGTCATTCTTTTTGTACATAGTATTCAGTTACAGGATTACAAAGACTGCATCTTACCTAACAGGGATTTTATCTGTATCATCTTTGTCATCCATAAAAAAAATCAGTGACTCCTTAATAACTCGGGACTCCGAATAGTTTGCGTACCCCAGGGTTGCGCACCACTGCTCTAAGCCATGCACACTTTATTTGTCACTTTTGATAGCTGTAAGATAAATATAGCCAACATTTGTAAATTTTACCCATTCTGGTGTCACACGCAAAAGGGCATCAGTCTCGTCTTGTCTGGTTTGCCTGTAATGATAAGTTTTAGGTTATAATCCCGGGCAGGTGGCCAGAGGTGGTTTCCTAACTCTACTTACACGCAAACGCATGTATATTCCTATAAAATTCCATTTTACTTTCCCCTATAATAATAGTGCTTTATCTGAACGTAAAAATGCTGAATATACTACTTATATCCTCACACGTCTTACAAACTAAATTAATTACAGAACGTACCCAAAGCCCAGTATACTGGCCGTTGATTCATCACTGTTAAATAGGAAGTTCAAATTTTACCAATGATGTTTTTTTTTTGCAATACCGGGAATCAAATCCGGGACCCTAAGTTCAGTAGAGTTTGGTGGTGTAGGACGGCGAGATCGAGGTTTGAATCTCACTTGGGCGAACAAAGGGGGAGGAGGGTGTTTCCTAAATGGTTCTCCACTCTCCCTCCACGTAAATGCGGGTTCGCTCCCTTTATATTCAACCTTCCCATTTACTAACATATTACCGTAATTAGTACTTGGGCTTACAACCCAAACGGTTAGTAAGACGTTGTGCCAGATATAAAAAAAAAAGTTCAGTAGAAAGACGGGCTACTTAGTGAATCAAGGTGACGGACCCCATTAGTAAGAATAGTAGGATAGAACAAATGTGTAGTAAAGACGAGGAGCACATAAAAATAAAGATCCAGATAGTCACCGTTGAACGTTTAACATTTATTTATATATTTTCTAAAAGGTTATTCATGTAACTGTCCGGCTATAGTTGTTTGTCTGAACACGCATGAATTAATATTAAACTGACATGGTGTTTTGACAGTCTGCGACACTCTGATGACAAAAAATAAAACTAGAAGGAACATGAGGAAAAAAATTCTGCAGCATTAGAGAGCTACAACAACATCGAATATAAGATGTACTACGGTCGACTGCAAAACTTTCATCGCATAAGATTTATTTATTTGAAGTATTTAGCGTGCACTTTTCGAACAGACTAATTATATTAGCACACGAGAATTTATATGAGCGAGAGCGAAAGACCCTATCAATTTTTTCAAGTAAAGGTATTTTTAATTACCTTCCAGGGTTCTTTAACATCCCACAATCGACGCGGGACAGGGACCTCCCCTCCGAAGGCAGTTGTGTGCTACGGATTTTTGTCGCTCAAGAAAAATCCGTCTACCCCAGTTGGGTTTGAACCTACGAACATCGGTTCATTGCATAGGAGAGTTTAATGTGGCTACCATTGGTTTTAAAAATAACTTTTTGGACTGTTAGATTCCAAAACTGGACCACAAAGTAAAATAAAGTTTATATTTAGCTTTTTTTAACTTGTCGTTATGTTACTTGTATATTTCATATTTACACTCCAGGAACTATGTTGGTTTCTAAGTAATTTCATTCGTAGATGACCACTCCTCACCCCCCGAAAAAAAAAAAGAATGTTCGAAATACAGAAGTCCTTGCCCATGGTCGTGATAAACTAAGAGATGTGCTTCAAATGCTTACAAGCCACGTCTGGGAAACTTTAAAATATCGATGAGGTAAAGAATTTAGCCCTTAGCGTGACGCAAAAACAGAAGAGGTCTAAAGAGTCAATCTCACAATATATTAGATTGCCGGCGTGAGGGAGATCGATGCTCGAATGTAGACAGCCTTTAATTAAACCACCAGTAACATTTGTGTTTAGCTTAACCTATATAATGTATTTATAAAGAACAATTTTAAATTTATTTCTTAGATGCATTCCCCTCCAAACCACACGTAATGTTGGTCTGTGATTACATTTTCGTTTGTTTTAATTTTTACTTTTGTTTAATCGAAACGTAGCGTGGTTTATTAGACATTTTGTTTCATATCAAGTATATGCCTGTTAAAAAAAAGCTTCGAATAAAGCGCGATCAGAATTATAAGTTTTAGCTTAAGTTGATGCCCATTAAAACTAGCATCAAATAAAGTACAATTATAATCACAAGTATTTGCTGTTAAAATAATTTCCAAATAAAATACAATCAAAAGGATAATTTTCAACTCGTGTTAGTGTATAATAAAACAAGATTCAAATCAAGTACAATTAGAATATTTTTGGTTTGGTTTGATTTGATTTTATGAAAGGCAATTAGTATTTCCAGACCGCAAGTTTTTGTATGTCTTTAACAAGACGAATCAGGTTAATTCAGAGGAAAATAAATTATGAGATGAGTAAAATATTCAGGTACTTTTTTTATTCGGTACGTTGAGCACAAGGCCTAATCTAAGGGTTGGGGATAAGGAAAATATTTAATATTAAGTGCACCTACATCAACGACTGGAAAATATGGGAAAACCACAGCGTTAAATCCTCTCCCAATCCCAGTCTCCTCTGCTGCTACTCTAGCCCCTAAATCCCCCACCAAAGACAATCTTGTGGAGTGAAAGTCCAACGACCGAGAATGGTCACTACACGTCTCAAGTTAAATTCATGTATCAAAGTTGTTATAATTTATTTTTAAAATATAGACTACCTAATAAAAAGTATAAGGTAAGGGATCCAACCCCTTGAAATCCAGCCCAACTTACACAACTTTATAGATAGAGCTCTTTAAGTTCTAATCCAGATCAAGGACACACTCCTCACCATTGCCCAGAACTCTACTAACACGGTAGTACCAGTCATGACTCGTGACTAAAAAAGTGGATTGACGGAATCTTCAGTGACTTTCAGAGAAGAGAATATCATAATGTATTTCCTCAGGTGGTCAAATGTAACACAATGTCTACAGTAAGTTTAGCAGAAACTTTCTAGATAGGCTTTGTTACTAGTATTATTATTACTATTACTATCATCACCGCGTCTTACTACCCGTTCGGGTTGTACGCACTTAAGCTAATGTGTAATGGTAGGGTGATTGTGAGATGAAATGGAGGACCTACAGTTTAACGTGGGGTCCGAATCACGGTGGAGGCCTGGCATTCCCCACATTCACAAGATGTCTTGTCAGAGGTGAAGGAAGGGTTTGGTAATCAGATAAATCTGTGCCGGGACCTAGGATTGAACCCCGGACCCCCAACACAGAAGTCCAACATCTTACCCCTAGACCACCAGGTCACCCCTGTGTTACTTAGTTAACTAATTTTGAGCTGCACAAACTATAGACTTCTAATTAATGTCAAAGAATAGTTCACCAATCTGTTCCTGCCATCGTGGTTGGTACTTTGATGTATCCAACGTTTTAAAAGCGTTCGAAGCATGCCTTGAATATTGATAAGGATATACTTTAATTTATAGAGAAGTGGAGCGTTAAGTCAAAGGATCATTGTTCGAATCCGTGTCTGGAGCATATTTTTCAAAAAATAACAATAATGTACTGTAGTTATAAGCAGGCGCGGATTCCGGGAGTGGGGGTTAAAGGGTCAGTTGACCCCTCTGTGAAAGTTAGAAAATTATTATAAAAATACAAAATGAAAGTTCAATTTTTTTTAAAGAAAATACAACACAGATAAATTATACAATTTTTATCTTTTTACGTGCAGGCACCTCTTAAGCCGGGACCACACGTGCGTTATTCGTTTACGTTTATTAAATTTTCGATATGACTAAAACAAGTGTGGACAAAATATTCATTTTCATACAAGAATATTTGTTGTGCGTAGCGAGTAACGAACATTGTTCCGCATAGAGATAATAAACTACCACACATCAAAGAAGACTAATAATCACCTGAGAGCAGTTCATCCATGAATACCTAATATAGAGGATGTGTGGACAGCAGGAGCGGTGGAACTGTGGGGGACTCTGCCCCCCTGGAAATAATTTGTCCCTCTCTGGAATAAATCCCCCTTTCTATATATATTTCAAATTCTCTGATATTATCGAATATGAAGCTGAAAGATGGCCTTAAATCAAACTATAAATCACTTCTAGATGCATTCTATTGTAAAAAAATTGCCGGAGAAGACAGTTTCAAATAACTACTAGACTAGGGGCATCTAACTGGAAGAAACAGTCAAGGGAGGCAAGCTCTAAATAGCTTCCAAGGTCATCCTAATTTCAAACATGTATAGGGGAGGACAACTCCAAATATCTTCTAGATGCATGTCATTTTGAATAATTTTGAGGTGAGGACCACCCCAATAGCCTAGTTTCTCAAATAATTCAATCTTCAAAATTTTGTCTGTGGAAGACCAGTTTAAAGATTACCTTCTAGAGGTACCTAGTTATCGTAAAAAATGAAGGTGAGGATCACGCTAAATATCTTAGAGGGGCATCCAAATTTCAAAAATTTCTTGGAGAGGAACACTTTAAATGGCTTCTAGAGTGGACCAGCGTTCAAAAAATTGTTGAAGGAGGGTCACTCCAAATAGTTTATAAAAACTATCTGATTTTAAAAAATTGGAGAGGATGACCACGGTTTAAAACATACATAAGATCAAATAAGAATTATATGAATAGATAAGATCAAGAAGATCAAGTAAGAATGGCTTCAAACAGGAATCTAACATTATAAGTAACTATATTATTTATAATTATGACCCCCCTATGAAAATGATCTGGATCCGCCCCTGGTTATGAGTATAAAGGTAGTTTTATTAGTTTTTTTTACCAATTCACGTTTTCAAACGACTATACCTCCTCTTCCCAAAAAGGTATAAGTTTGAAACCAACTCGAATACTCAGACATAAGTGATGTGAACGTGGCGACACGGTTTAAGACGTCAGTCTCGTAATATTAATAATTTTCTGTGACAAGGAAGTCGAGATGTAAATGTGATTTTTCAGTGAGTTACTCCCTCCCCAAGCTAATGCGGGCGCATTTTCTCTAAATTACCTTCCTCCTTGAATAAAGCCGCTATTGCCATGCTGTTAAACGTAATAATTTAAACCTGTGATATTAAAACAAACTCTTGTCTAGTGGGTTGTGCCATTGTTGCACCATCCAGCCCTGTCATATTTGAAGAAAACAGGTAAACCAATTTCATTGTATCCTACACACACGCACACGTACTTACGTCTCTTTCAGAAACAAACAAAGCTTCTCGTACGTCACACATCACTCGTCTCATATGGAGGCAGTCTACAATGAGCTATATGACGTACTCACACATGGCTCGTGTTTCAGAACAAATACACAGCCACTTTATTTATTTTTTAATATAGGAGGAATGGGGGCAATCCCGATACAAGTTGCAGGCGCCTACAAATTAGTCCGACCTCAATACGCATGTAAAGACTGAAATAACATAACACTCGCAGATTGGTTCAACGAATAGTGTGGCGGACTCTTTTATTCAAGAAACCAACCCAAATCAGGTTTAGTTGTTTTTCTCTTATTTAGACTTATATAAAGTTTCCTAACAAATTTGCATGCATTTATATACAAATTACCTCATTTCTTACTTATTTCTAAAAAAATTTAAGGCTAGTATTGGTGCAAGAACGCACTAATATAAAAATAAAATTTTACCCCACGTCTCACTTTTGATAATCGAATAGGGGAAAATATTAGTAAAAGGTAAACCCGTATTTGTGTGGAGGGAAAATAGGAAACAGTTGATGAAAAACCACCCTCGGCACACACAGCTGAGACCAGAACCAGTCCAAAACCTCTCCATCACTATCAAACCAGACTAGACGAACTTCACGTTTAATCCACGAGACCACCGATGCAGGTTACCAAAAAAACAAATTAACTAGGAAAAATACGACCCTATTCAAGTGAGTACTTTGGTCTCAATATATTTAAAATATATTTCTGACGATATGTGTCCAGTTAAAATAAACTCTTGATGGTGTATTTGATAGCGCTACAGTAAGATTAACAGATGATCTCACGTGACAGCAGAGAGCCATGCCTCGGGAGTTGAGAGGGAAATACGTCAAGATAATAGCTAGTGAAAATAATGTAAGTTACTTAACTAACATAACTACTTCAAGAAAGTAACTAGTGGAACCACTTACTGCAAGACAGTAAACAGTGGAATTAATTTAAGACATTGACTATTACAACTACAGCAAAACAAGACTAGCAGAAATAATTCATATAGTTAGAGGAAATATTTAAATCTAAGTATACACAGTATATTCATTATGTTTTGAGCCTGACGCCTTATACCACGAGACCACTGACGCTGGTTGGACTTCTAGACCAACGTTTGTCAAACTGGGTTTCGCCAAATTTATCTCAGGCTCCGTGAGACAATTTTATAATGTTCTTTATTTGTTTTTCACACTGTAAAATAGCATCACTAATCAGGATTGCCAATTTGTTTGAATATGAATGAATACATAAATATTTTTCGCGAAATTAGAGCTTAAAACAACAGGTAGGAAGGAAGGAACTTTTAGAAAACACAAACATATTTTTTGGGCTAAAATTTATAATATTTTACTTTATTTAATAATATTTATTCATGATTATTAATAATAATAGACTAGGTCACTCTTATCAGTATGTAAACAGAGCGGTCACACAGAGCCCTTAAAGGGAATTTTTGCTCGTGCACTCGTATAGTAGCCTCCCTGTATAGACGATCTAGCAAATATTGTCAAAGTGTAAAAAAAACACATAATCATGTGATTTGGTTTATTGAACGAGTGAAGCGAGTTCCCCATTTTAACTCCATTGATTTGTATTTATCTGCCTATCAGTGGGAGATTTGTCTCACATTACTTTCTGAACGAAGTAACCGATTTAATTAAAGCTTGGCAGAATTGTTCTTTGTACCTTTAACCAGAATAATTTCGTTGGGGAAGAAAATGGAACGAAGAGTTGGGTGAAATTTAACTCATATATTACCCGCCTCGCTGGCGTAGTTGGCTAACGCGCTTGTCGTGCTGAGCTCGACTGCCGAGGACGGGGAGATCGAGGTTCGAATCTCGGTCGGGTGAACTGGGGGTGGTTTTTCCTAAATGGTTTTCCACTCTCCCTCCACGCAAATGCGGGCTCACTTCCTCTAATTCAACCTTCCTAATCCATTAGAGTAATTAGTACTTAAAGCGTATAACCCGAACGGGTAGTAAGGCGCGGTGCTAAATATTATTATTATTAACTCTTATATTTATAAAAACACCTCTCTAGCATTAATTGTTACTTGTATTTACCTTTTAAGGCATTTCCTGTTACCTATTATGGATGAAAATTGGTATATAATTGCACAAACTACTTTAATAACACCAAACAAAAATTAAATTTTTTGTGTGAAGGGCCCCACGTCTGTTAAGGATGGCCCTGACACAGACTATTAAAAGTGACCATTACAGATCACATGATTTGACGTAGAAATATTTAAAAATGGTTTAAGTAACGTTTATAACTGTAAAAAAAAAGTTCCTTCCTATTTAAATCGGACTGTATTTAACGTCGCCAGATTGGCACGATTAAGAGTCCATCTGAGATTGTTCAATTACCAGGGTCATGAAAGGATCTGCCAAATAACAAATGACGCCTGGGTTAAGACGCAGCATTCCTCATCCTTGTAACTCGCTCATCGAGAAGAACAACAAAAATAACCTCTATAAAGTGACTGTTTTTTGCTGTGTGTGTGTGTGGTTTTTTTTTGCTCTCTCCTTTTAAACTCGCAAATCGCGCGCGGACATGTGCTCGGTTTAGACACGGACATTCATCAATGTCAGGCCGCGATTAATAACGTGCACCGCCCCGAGCGCCGCCCTCCAGTAGCTGTGAGAGCTAAAGGCGATGCCTTGTTGGATTGTACGGTGGTGAGTCTGCACGCGCACACACACACACACACACACACACACACACAAAGTCCTCGTCGAGAATGACCATAAGTTATCTGAAAAACAAAATCCTTGACTTTTCCTTGACTAAAAATAACTTCAAAGGCTTTCTATGTCAGCCAGACGTAGAGATGAATATCGATGTTCAGCTTTCAATTTATGGATTTTTTCATCCTTAAAGAATCGACGAAACTTGGATATCTCATCTATAACATTAAAACTGATATACCTATTTATTTTAACTGAAATTTTTTAACTACTATTTTTAACATTCTAGTTATCTTTTGTACTTGTGAGTGAAAAAAATCCTGTTGGCTGCGGTGACTTTGTCACCACTCCGAATAGTTACTATTAGAGAACAGAGTTGTCATTTTCTTGCTTTCGTGTGGTCGGTCTTCCTTCAAATATATGACCAATTTAGCAAAACCTGGTTCATCGAAGTTGCCTTCTTACCCCCAACACACCACGCTCCGACATAATTAAAAGCTAAAAGATTTGCCGACAGTTGACCAAGAGAGAATAAAGGGAAAACTTTTTTTTTAGCGCCACGTCTTATATAATAATTACACTAATTAATGCGTTAGGGATTAATAAGGTAGAATTTAGAGGACGTGTACTCGCATTTGCGTGGAGTAAGAGTGGAAAACCATTAAGGAAAAACCACCCTCAGTACACCCAACCAGATCTTCGGTAGTCTGGTATATTGCGAGAGTAGCGCCTTTAGACCATGCGGCCACCGAAGCGAGGTTTTCCTCTATAGACCTGCAATTCTCTCAGAGGTGATATTTGGTGTAGATAGAAACACTGTCCTTGATATAATAGTTTGCTTATTTTATGCAAGATTTCAAGTGTAATCTATTTTTTAGTAAAATGAGTTTGTTTTAGAACATTATTTGTTATGCAAAATATTATGTTATTTAAAATTGAGAATTCTCTTAGATCAGTGGCGCAATTAAAGTAATTGCATTTATAATTTAAACCAGATTGTGTGGAGTGTACGCAAATTTAAATATAAAGAATCTATGTTACTAGACTAAGACACTGCTCAGCGAACACGCGAACAAAGGTGTTAGGCTCGTATTGTATCGTTTATCGGTGATGAGGAGGCCAAGCTTCTAATCCCATCCGGGTGTACTAAAATGTTTTTTTCTAAATAATTTACCACTTCCCAGTATGCAAATGCGGATACATTTATTTTAAATTACAGATTATTCATCCCTGCCCCGTTAGTGTAAATATGCGAATAGTCCGAACGAGTATTAAAACAAAGTTCACAAATTAAAAAAACAAACTTTAAGTTGTTTATATGTGATTGAATGTGAATGAATAAGTAAGTGTTCGGCGCTAGCAAAAAAAATAATGGTGGCAATCCAGTAGGTTAGAAAAAAGTTGTAAATTAAAAACAATATCCTTGTTTCTAGATAGCACTATCTAATTCTGTTTCTTTTTGAGTGATGGATGCGATTATAATAAAAGGTTTGAGTCCTTGCGCTATGTGCAAATTATAGAGCGAGCAGACTGCCAAATAGGTATCTGGAGATACTATGTATGTAGTTTATAGCAGCCACCTTCCCCGCCATTTCCACGCGTCCAAGACTCGCAACATTCCGACCTTTCCAAACACGTCGATTAATTCTTTTTAATATCGTTACGATTTATTGTTTCACACTAGTAATTAAGGATATGATACATTCCAGATAAATTCTTGACTCTTGAAGTTGGTAACTTCGTGACGCAAACACCAGAATCAATTAAATATTTAATCAAAAGTAATATGCTGGAACAACACAATCACGTTTGGTTTTATACAGCAATACAATTTTAAAGGGCTATATGAATCCGTTAATTTTAAGAATAAAGATTATGTATGTTTTGGTTTTACAAGCACATAACGTCATTTATTTATGTTTCTTATCGTACTCAAAATAAGGTATATGACTTAATATAAGTGGTATAATTATAGAGGGTAGATTATAATAAATTCACCTAGATTTGCATGGCAGGAGAATGGGAAAACATGAAAAATTGCTCAGAAAGTTTAATCTCACAGGTGGCGTGGAGGTCAAGGTTTAAATCTCAACCGGGTGCATTGAAAGATGATTTTCAACATGTGACTTATCCCTGTGGCTATCCTATACCCCTTCCCCCGTTTCACCATAATCCGGGTTCACTTCCTAGAAACTACCTTCCTCGTCCCTATACGTTAAATCAAGCCATTATTATTATTATTATTATTATTATTATTATTATTATTATTATTATTATTAACACCGCGTGTTACTACCCGTTCGGGTTATACGCACTTACGCTAATGTGTAATGAATGGTAGGGTGATTGTGAGATGAAATGGAGGACCTACAGCTACGAACCACGGTGGAGGCCTGTCATTCCCCACATTCACAAGATGTCTTGTCAGAGGTGAAGGAAGGGTTTGGTAATCAGATAGATCTGTTCCGGGACCGAGGATTGAACCCCGGACCTCCAGCACAGAAGTCCAACACCTTACCCCTAGACCACTAGGTCACCCTCAAGCCGTTAATAAACATGGTGTTAGTAAAAAATATCACCCACTTCAGTGGTCAGATGGTCTAAGGCGTCACTCGCCTGTTAGACTGGCCTTCTGATGACTGGAAGAGTGGGGTATGAGTGGCGAAATTTTAACGGGAGTGTCTTAGGGAAGCGTATAACCCGAACGGGTAGTAAGACGCGGTGCTAAATATTATAATATTATATTATGTCTTAGGGATGGTTGGTCAGAATCCGTAGCTTAAGGTCACGCCTACCACTTTTAATGTTAGTGTTAATCATTGGCATGTCGTGAAGTGTTGCCAGGGTAAGCAGCATTAGTTTAAACTGTAATTGTGAATTGTTCACACCCTTCAGAAGAACACTTATTGGTCAGGTGGTATCAAGGGGAAAACATTTCCGTGTGAGGCATGCAGAGCTTATTATGTATGATTGTTCAAATAGGGCCCTATAGGGCATATCACAGATAAGGCTTTAACAAGGTCTGCTTCCCTTGAAACACTCCACGACACGCCAATGACTTTATAATTGTTTGTACGGTATGTTATGTTGGCAAATTACTGTGATTTTTGTAACCACTTTACTTAATCTATGACATTAAGAACTCAATATTTCACTGCCGCACTTACAAAAATAAGCCACTTATCCCCACCCTGATCTTGGGGGTTATCTCACCTCACCTATCTCTGTTTTTGTTAATTGTTTTTTTTAACCAAAGCACCAAAACGTCAATAAAGCTGTGAAACCGTTTTATGTTTCAATGCAAATATTGTAGATGGTCCTTAACACTTTTTTATTTTAGAACTATGAACTATTAATTTCAGAATGCACATTGTTTATTCCCAAAAAATTAAAACGCTACAAATAATTCAAACGTGGGAAGCGCATCCTTAACTCTTTAAAAAACAGTTCGGTGGCCACTTGGTCTAGGACGCCATTCTCGCACTAGACTAGACTACCGATGATGGGGAGATCAAGGTTCGAGTCTCAGTTAGGTGTACTAAGGGTGATTTAAAAAAAAAAGTTTTTCACGCTCTATCTCCACGCAAATGCGGGTACACTTCCTCTAAATAATAGCCTCATAATTCCTAAAATCATTAGCCTAATTAGTCCATAAGAGTATAACCCAAACAGTTAGTAAGACACAGGGTTCTATAGTAGATTTGGATGGAAAAGAAATTATCGAAAGCCTACTTACTATATGGTAGAGGTGACCTGGTGGTCTAGGGGTAAGGTGTCGGACTTCTGTGCTGGGGTTCGGTGGTTCAATCCTCGGTCCCGGCACAGATTTATCTGATTACCAGACCCTTCCTTCACCTCTGACAAGACATCTTGTGAGTGTGGGGAACGCCAGGCCTCCACCATGGTTCGGATTCCACGTTAAACTGTAGGTCCTCCATTTCATCTCACAATCACCCTACCATTAACACATTAGCGTAAGTGCGTACAACCCGAACGGGTAGTAAGACGCGGTGCTAATAATAATATATGGTAGAAATATGCTAAGAAAAAAATACATTCTAAAAGCGTTCTATATAAACTCATGTCGCGTAATCATTTACATCTAACCTAATTTTCAAATTAATTCCTCGTATAGTAAAAACCCAACACGGACTATATTATTTTATAATGGATCTACCATAAAAAAAAGTTTTATAATTTATTTTAAAATTTCTTTGGGCGTTAAAGAACAACCTTAATTACTACCACTTTTTTGTGACGATTTGTTGCTTTCCAAACTATATTGATGCACAAAAACGACTTTTTTTTAAAGGATGTCTTACTCGCTATGGATCAGCCAATTAAGAGGCGATTAATTAATGGGTAACCAACCGTAGCGGATATCGTTTCGTTTTAATCGAATTAATATGTTCTAGTCCCTCATTAGTTACACCATGTTAAGACATAATGACTTATTCAAACCAACATTCTTTAAAGTACAATTTCATAGCGTACACGTAAGTAACTTCAATTGTTTGCGCTTGGTCTTGTATTTAAGCCTGAAGCGGTGGCCGAGTGGTCAAATCTTTTAAGTCTCGTATTCCACTTTGTTCGTCATTGATGAGGAGGTTGGTTTTCGAATCCCGGCAAAGTGCACTTAGTGTGGGTTTTCGCATGCTATTTTATCTTATTTTATATCTTCTCTCAAGACTATGTTTTTCTCAACACGTCTTATATCCCGGCCAGGATATCCAAATTTAACTACGATACTCACTTCGGTGGTCACATGTTCTAAGGCATTAATCTCACAGTTATGTTTATCACCACGTCTTACTACCTGTTCAACTTATATTCCATTCACGGTAGGAATTACTCTTTGAAAGGTCTTTTTTCCTACCAATATCCTACTATATAGTAGATTTATGGTAGGGAAAAAGGCCTTTCAGAAGTCAATTCCTACGGTGAATGGAATATATACTTACAATCTAATGTGGTAGGGATGAGGAAGGTAAAATTTTGTGGTAATCTACTCGCATTTGCGTGGAAGTAGATTGGGGAAACCATTTAGGAAAAAAACACCTTCATTAGACCCAACTGGGATTCAAACCTTCATCTCCCAGTCATCAGCAGGCCGGTCTAAAATAAGAAGCGTGGCGCTTTAGACCAGTGGTTACCAAGCACAGAATCACGATCCAAATGAGGGCCAAAAGGATGTTCCTGAATGTCGCATGAAGGTCTCTAAAATAACTTGTCAGAAATTATAAAATATTGCGATTTTAAACACTTTAACAAACAGGTGTATTATTATGAAAAATTACTGCAATAGTGATAATAGGAATAGTGTTAAAAACAACGTTTTGAAATTATCTTGCACTCATAATTTTGGACTCGGCTCAAGGACAAGCCCATTCTCACTCGTGCAGTTAAAGTCTCCTTTCCCTACTTTGAAAATATGGCCTATCCCTGTGAACAAGGATGTTCAGGTCTTGCAACGATCAAGACTAGAGCAAGGAGTCGCCTGAAGCCTCAGAAGGACTTCCGTTGTACTCTCTCTGTCCATCAACATTACTCTCAAATTCGAAGAGCTCTCCTACAAAATGAAGCAATATCACGGCTGACACTGAAAAACTCTTTTGTGTCTTACTAAATCTTGCAATGAAACCACAATTTTACGGGAAAATATTTTGTAACTTTATATTAATAAGATTATAAAAATCTACTGAAATTGATTAAATTTAGCTGATATAATTCATCCAAACAAAAAAACTAAAAAAACTCTCCCCAAGAATGAATTATATGTAGTAGAATTAAGAAGAATTATATGTAATAGCCGGTGTCCCGACAAATGGTACCAGCGACATTTCGTACCACTCGAGTTTTCGTACCACCCTATCTGAAAAGGGTCTACTAATAACTTCAACATCTTTACGATGCGACAAATGGTACTCATTCTATTTATTTAGCCTATAAAAAGCTAATGTGTGCAAGCAAAGTTCATTGCTAGATAAAAGATAGCTGTGAGAACGCCAAAATTTTAGTTAGTGTAAGTTAAATAGTGAGTTAGGTTAGGTTTGGTTAGGTTAGGTTAAGTTGGATTTAAAATACTTGAAACTCACCCCTACCATTGCTATTCTCCTTTTCACCGTGACCTTGCATATCAAAGGCATCTTACACATTAATTAAATTTAATTCGACTAAATGAATTTAAAACTATAGCCTGGTACACCTTCCTATAAAGTGGTACCATTTGTCTCATCGTAAATATTTTAAAGTCATCAGTAGACCCTGTTCAGGTAGCCATCCACCTGAGTGGTACGAAATGTCGCTGGTACCATATGTCGCATATGTGTAGCAGCCACTGAAATAATCTTTTTGATCCCTTACCGAACATTGCAACACGTTTTCATTAAAAAATTGTGCTTAACATTTTGTCTGATTAAAGAGGGATTGAAATTAATTATGTTTTTGTTATTTAAATTAATTAAATTAAGTTAACTAATATGATGATAATAGGCAATTTAAATTATACTTAATGGCACTTAAGGTCAACAAACCGCGAAAATATTATATTTAAGGTCGGGATCAAAAAAGTATGGGAAACACTTGTTTAATCCGTTCCCACACTGTTCGCGAATGCTATCGAATGTTCGTGTATCGGGTGACTGTCCGAGTAATGTGGGAGATACACGAATGGCGAAAATTGAATCGAATATTCGACATTCGAAGAGTTTCGCCTTGGGAGCGGTCTCTTGACACGAATCAAAGGAAAGCGAATGTTCGCCACTGGGGTATCGGCGAACATTCTAAACGCTCGCATATTACACTTCAGTCGTTCGTGTCGTCTAGTTGGGTAGGGCCTACACACTGGGCACTGTACCAGTTCTATTATTTTGTGACTATTGTATAATTCTCACGATACCGTCCACCATCTCGTTTTTCTTCTGGGATTTCTGGGCTTATTACGCTGCAGTAATAATACACTCGATGGTATAATAACTGCAGCAGCAACAGCAGTGGTCATCCATCACTTGCGCGGTCCATTGGTATTGGAAGCCGACTGCCGCCAAAGTGAATGATTTGATAAAATATTCGGGGTATACATCCGCGAGAAGTGTGTGAGCTTCACAGAAGGCGAATATTCGTGTAGGTTTTATGACAGAATTGAGTGACGGGCGAATATTAGGCCGAAAAATTCGTCCGCGATTGCGAATAGTGTGGGACCGGCTTAAGACCATTCGGCCACTGAATATTGCATTGCCGATGAAGGGGTTAGAATCCCGATCGAGTACAATGTTTTCTCACTTTTCCTTTACGTAGATGTGGATAATTTCCTCTACACTCTACCTCCCTCATTCCTACTCCGTTAAATTAGTTAATATACAGTAGCCCCATAGCTTATTTGGTGCTGACTGACAGCTCACAGCTGACAGCTAATGGCTTTGAAAAGTTACCAGACCAAATTATATATCCCTACGCCGAAGATCTGCAAAAACATGTGTTTAGCAGCTGTCACTTTTGACGGTCAAAATTTACGTACATACCTAAATGTTGACTGTCAGAAGTCAGCTGTGAGCTGTCAGTTCAGCACCAAAGAAGCTATGGGGCTACTGTAGATGGGTTAAACTGACCGGATAGTGAGATGTGAGATCTGACGTTAATGGGATAGGGATGTAGAAGTTAGAGGATGTGTATCCTAATTTGCGTGTAGAGGGTCCAGAATATCATTTAGGGAAAAGTATCCTAAGAATCCTCGGCCGTGATTCAAATTGCAACCTCTTCATAACTGACAAACCAGACTAAATTAGCCTGACATTTAGTCTGCGTGCTCATCGATGCGGGTTCCACATTAATGTACTTTCAATTGTTCATAGACATAGTTATCATCCATACCACTTAGATTGAGCAAGGTCCTAGTGTTGAAATAACCAATCGAAGATAGAAATTGTAATTTTTATATTTTTTTATTTGAGGTATATAACGTGCAATTTATGAACCGACTCGTTGTACAAGCACACAAGAATTTCTATGAGCTAGAGCGAAAGGGCCTACCAATTTTTCCAGGAAAGGTGTTTTCACATACCTTCCAGGGTTCCTTTATATGCCACAATCGACATGGGATATGGGGCTTTACTTACCCTCCGAAGGAAGTTGTGCTATGGATTTTTATCGTTGAAAAAAAATCCGTCAACCTCGGCTTGGTTTGAACCCACGAACATCGGATCCTGAGGCAAGCCCTTTAGCCCAAGACCACTGAGGTTGACAAAAAATGATAAACAAATAACATATTTTTACTAGTTCACTCTAGTGCCAGTACTGAAATTCAGTGACTCAAACTAACTAAATTAAGGGAGGAGCATGAAGAGTTTGAATCTTAAGAACTTATATAAGAACGTATAAAAAAGGAATAGAAAACTACAGTTAAGAAAAAAAAAGTTTGTAGATCAATCAACGGTCCCTCGCAGGTGAGGTGCTAGTGAGATCGCTACAAGTCCAGTTCCACGCCCTAATAGCCTCCTATTATGTTAGACACCTGTAAACACCATTTAGGTTATTATAATCAGCATCGTGGACATAAGAACCTCATCTAGTTTGCTAGTGTTGAAAATAATCTCGGGCGGATTTACTGAAGGTATATTTTCTTAAATGGTTGTCCACACTACTTCGACGCAAACTCACGTGAAGTTCGTGTAAGTTTTGCCTGCCTCGTCTCCACCGCTTTGGTGTAAATATACGGACTGCCCGAAAGAGTAATATCAATGGTAACAAAGCCTATTCATGGTTAATTTTGTCAAGATTGTACTAATTTCAAACCTAGTTTAACGATCTCTAATAAATCCAACAATTTCAAATAAAGCTAGAGTTATTAACGCATAGTAAAAGATTACGCGAGGAATTCTACACCAACGGCGAGCGTGTTTCCTAGAATATGAGATGTGTTGGCTCGGCGTTCCTCGCTTCTGTGGGACAATGTAATCAAATAACGCCCTAACTGACTAATTTAAGTCTTATTATTATTATTATTATTATCGTATGTTAATTTTTACAAGTTTTTATATTTTGTGTTTAAATTTTTCTTGTTTTTCCGTGTATGTATACCTTAAGTTAGGTAAGTGTGTTTTAGATAGCATATATAACATGTGTGTGTTTACAGGGGCGCACCCAGGATTTTGTGCTGGAGGGGGCTTTTTACATAATAATTTTCATAATTGCACCATTATATTTTTTATATATTTCAATTACTGTAATATTTGAAAATTTGATTATAAGTAGGAGGATAAGAAATATAGAGAATCAGCAATGCCCCTTAAAAAGTGGGGGTACGGGGTCTTCTCCCCTGAGAAAAATTTTTATTTCAAAGGATGCAAATGGTAATATTTAAGCTAATTTGTACCAAAATTGGCTCCTCGGCTTACCCTCTAACAATGTGTACGCCACTGGTTAACAGGTCTGTGTTTACACATTCTTCTTCACACACAGGATTTGCAGTTGGTGGGTGGCGGGTATATGATAATATCAACTGCCCCTTATCCTCTTCCTGATACAAAAGTGTTTACATGATTACTCTAAAATAATAAATTAAATTAATGTACCCACTTCAAAACTTTATGTACAAAGAGTAAAGACTTTAACCATTTCTAGGAAATATTACGGTACCAGAGGACCAGTTTTCATTTAAGTACAAATTTACAGTAAAGTTAAAATCAACAGAAAAAGTATTCCTTTGAAAAGCCCTAATTACTGCACAAAATTGTTTGTTTTATATTAAACATAGTTAAATTAAATATGACTGATTAGTTGACAGAACATAGTGCTAGTAATATTTTTGTAATATTCTTAATTTTCTAGGGAAGGACCTTCAGCTGGGGGGGGGGGCCTTAGCCCCCAAACCCCCTCTCCCCCATGGGTGTTTGTGTTTATATGTAGCATATTTTGAAGTTATTTATTTGTTGGGCCTAGAGACTAATAAAAATGGTTAATTCGGATTTTGGAAATTTCGAATTATTTAGATATCCCTTGGACTTCGAATTTAAAAAGATTTACCGTAAATCATTTGTTAAATAGAGAGTGCAATTTAAACACATCAATATACAAATGTTTTCGGCATAGTCTATATGCAAACATGAGTTTACTTAACGACTAGTATTAAATACTGTCATCCAAATCATACGCTGTAAAAACTCTTAATTGGTCTAATACTGTATATCAGTTGGTAGGGGGCGTCCGCCTGCTATATTAATGCTCCAGGTTCGATTCCCGATAAGAGACGGAAGTTTTATAATTGTGAAATTGCATTTTATTTTCATTCCGTCGTTTGCTATCTTTGACCTAGAATTGAACCATAATTTGGATCTACCATCCAAAATAAGAGGGTTCAAAACTTCAAAAAAGAAAAAAATAGAAAATAAGAACAATTGAAAGAGTGGGCTGGGTGAGTGAACTGGTTATACCCGCTGGGTAAGCTAAAAGACACCCAGCGCACGCAATTTGGGATAGATGTGGGCAAGTGCTCACGGCCGTCCTCAGCGATCGATAAACACAGCCCAGAAGTATACCCTTATTGTGATTACCTCACAAGAATCAATTCAACTTAAAATAACCGAAGGATGATACTAGTATAAAAAGAAGGAACGAATATCACCGCCAATAGTAATTTATTATAATTACCCAAAAAAGGTTGGCAACAATGGATACAAGTATATTAACAGTTATACAAAATGCAACTTCTTTATAACATTTTCTTTTGGCGTCTTCATACCACTAGCGCTAGCTTTAAGAGCAACCTTCATCTCTCGCTACAAGAAATAACAATTAGGCATGAAGGCTAATACCCTATTATAATCTCAACCTAAGAATTAAACGTTAACATCAACAATTACTAACACCTAGTCAATATGCATTATTTATATCATTTTACCAGCCCCGAAAGAATGGGGAAGATATACAATTAAACCCTAGCTTATTTGTGTGAGCTGAGGCAAATATTAGATAACAACTTTGCTTTTAATTGGCCAACAACTCCCATTAGTCCTCATAACTCGGTTGCTATGGCAACTTCCCATCTAAACATATCACGCGCTGAAGGCGCCCAGCTATATATGTTCGGAGGTGAACATCCATATATTAACCTTACTAAAACTATCCTAACACAGTAAAAATTACATATAAACCTAGCAAGGTTTTATTAAGTTAAAGTCAACAGGCGATGTTGACGAATGACATAATTTATAATATATTTTAGTCTAATGCTAAATTTACCTATCTTTGATAAACAATTAAACAGAGTAAGGTTTTAAGGAACGAGTCCATTCAAATTAAAGCGCTAAACCTAACATGATAAATAGAGATAAAAATAGGAAACCACTAACTATAACTAATACACAATTTAAATTTGATACGCCCAAAATATAAAGTCCAAAGTGTCAGGCATCCCAACCCATTTATCTTTAACATTAATACGACGGTAAAATAGTAAACCATACACAAAAATATCCCAATAGTTAGAGAAAAGTCTCAAGTCCAGATATGTTATGCATTCAGCCAAGAGTAAAGTTTTTGTTTATACGCAGACATAGCTTGAAATGTCAATTAAAGCAAGTTTAAAACTTTTAAGATATTTCCAAGTAATACTAATCGAAGTGCCTAAAAGGAATTTTGAAAAGTCAGACATTTAACCCAAAAGGAATTTAGCTTACATTGTAGTTCGTCGCCATCACCAATTCAAGCGACCTTCACCGCCAGCCCAAGAGTGGCTCACAATTCACAGGGTTGATCTTTTATACGCACAAAACACAGCTTGCATCACATGGTGAGTAGGGGGGGCCAAAGAACGTAGATAGGGTGGAGAAGCTTCTAGAGTCCACTCGTAGCCAGTAGATTCTCGCTCGTAAACTCGGTGGAGTGTTACTTCTTTTCTTCTTATGGTCTTTGGACGAGTAGAATTGGCGTGAAGTTTTTTAGCGGGCACGCCTCAGTATTCGAAGGAAGGTCGTGATGTTCGGATGTGTGATGATAGGTGGCTGCAGTGTTTACCTGGGAATGGCCGTGGACGTCTTGGTAGAATTGGGTAAGTTTGCAGTATATTGTAATATTAGCTAGCGGCTAATGTTACAGAATTAAGTCAGGATAAAAATGTACAAACAATAAATTCTTTGGAAAAATGAAAGTTAATTATTATAAATAGGTTTCCATAAAATTTGATCATAAAATAAATTGAAAATATATTGATTTAATTTCCGCAAACAAACAACTCGCTTAAACTCCACATTCAGACTTAATAAAGATAAGCCTCATATTCTTAACACAATAATGATTTATAATGGTAAGCGATCAAGGAATGCACAAGGCTTCAAGAAAACCAATAAAAACCTACAGACTTGATCGACGACCTATTCGAATTACAAATAAGAATTGTTAATGACTCCCTACCAGCAATGGCCCAAAGCGTTATGGATAAATATATATAATCACTCGTCTCTTATATGCCTGGTCTTCACGTCGACCTCAACGGAGCACATTCTTGGCTTAAATACGGTGATCCGATAAACAAACAAACAAACGATAGCTAACAATAAGTAAAAATAAGGTACACACCACCAGGTCCGATAGTGATTTATTCGAATTAGACATAACTACTCTAGTTCGTTAATTAGCCACGAAAAAAAAAGTGTTTACATAATTGGAAGAAATTTTTTCTCCTTAGTATTTAAAACGAGGTTTTATTCTTCAGTTTATATATATAGTAATAGTAATAATTTAACTTTAATGACTAAGTTGAGCCCTTTGCCTTCTCTTGCGTTTAAACAAATATGTGTGTACTGTATATAAAATATTTATTATAAATATATAGGGGTTGGAGCAAAAATATGTTATGACACATAATAGTAGCTATGAGATTTGAATATTATGATTTTAAAAAAAAATCAATGATTCATAAGTCTAACTAATTCTTTTTACTTTGATTTGATGAACTTTGAAAATACAGAAATCACAACAATCAAACAAGTAGCGTTAAGTCTAAAAGTATAGGAACCACCATTAAATATTAATTAATAACTGAGAGTTGTGGCATAGCACATTATTTACACAGGCCTAAAAATATTACCTTGTCCACAAACTGAGTGCACAAACAAATATATATAAATAAGTCAAAGCATTGGTATATATATCAAAGCATTGATTGATATATATATGTCAAAGCATTGATATATATACATTAAAACATTGATTGATATATGTCAAAGCATTGATATATATATCAAAGAATTGATTGATATACATATATATGTCAAAGCATTTATATATATACATATATATGTCAAAGCATTTATATATATACATATATATGTCAAAGCATTTATATATATATATATATTAAAACCTTGATTGATATATATGTCAAAGCATTTTTATATATGTCAAAGCATTGATATATATATGTCAAAGCATTGATATATATATGTCAAAGCATTGATATATATATTAAAACATTGATTGATATATATGTCAAAGCATTTATATATATATATATATATATATATGTCAAAGCATTGATATATATATATCAAAGAATTGATAGATATATATATATATATATATATATATATAAGTCAAAGCATTGAGATATATATATATATAATATTATGTGCTCCCTATTCCGAAAAAGTTGTTTTAGGCATGCCATCTTTCTGTTTGAACTTCTGTAGAGTATAAACTCTTGGATTGACTTTTTATAGCCTGACGTTTGAGGATATTTTTATTTGATTTAAGTAGATTATAAATATGACCCATAGAAAATAAAAATCTAATATTTAGGTAAAATACACTCAGTTATCCATGGAAAGGTATAGAGTAAAAGTTATATAGGTCCAAAAATTGACTCACAGGGTTAGAAACAATTTTATCTTTCAGTAGTAAAAAAAATTAGGATATAAAATGAAATGTCATTTGGGTTTATGTGACACAAATTTATTACCTCATCAAATCAAAAGGTGTTCTTCATATTGTCCTTACATTCACACACAAATATCACATCTTCTTGCTGTTTGAAAAATCCGTAGTTTTATTTGAATCGGGACCAAATTTTCAAATTCCTATTGCAAGTCTGCTAGATCATCTTTTGGAGACGAATATATTCAATTCTTTAAGTCTCCCAATGCAAAAAAAAGTCCAAGGGATTGAGATCAGAGGACTGGAGGGGAAGCAGGAGGGGTGCGCTGCCTTGCACTGTCCGCATGCGGCCTAAAATGTCAGGGTATGTACAGGGTGTGTAACTTTTCATTTTCTAGTAGCCTCATCTCTTTATGGACCAAATATCTTCCTAAGAACCTTGTTTTCGAACACCCTATTTATTTTTGTCATGTAAGGTAAGAGACCACGTTTCACAACCATAGAAAACAATCGGTAAAATTATTGTTTTGTATATTCTGAGTTTATATTAATTGAAAGCAGGCGATATGTCAACAACAACTTAGGGTTCGGCCAGACTGACAAGCGTGCGAGAGAGCGAGCGCGCAAGCGACTGGGTGGCCACACTGGCGAGCGAGCGCGTAATTAGCAGACCCTAGTTCATTAGAGAAGATGTCTCTGTCAAAGACACTTGGTACATCTCTGCTCCTAGAAAATTCTTACAACAAATATTTTTAATGTACTGAAGTGTTAATTAAAATCAGATTAGCCGCACCAGTGGTGGAATGGTGCGTTGCACTCCATAGCTTTTGACTGGAAGGTAAAGGTTCGAAGGCTCAGTGAACTGAAGGTGATTTTAAAAACTTATTTATTGTTGTGGTTCTTTCATACTCTCCAAACTAATGGTGATTATTATTTGTAAAGGCCTACTTTGATTATAATAATGAAGTATTTTAACATATCGGGATTACATATATTTATGGTCTTACCAATTAAATTAGGCCATTAATTGAAAGTGTGTTAAAGCTATCACTGATAGAAAAAAAGTCAAATATCATGTCAAAATGAGAAGTTTCCCAGCACTCAATGAACCAACATAGAATAATATTGCCTAGCGCCTGTAATTAGACTGAACCGGGTCGAGCGCGCGCGCTTGAAAAATAGAAACAGTTCTATCTTTCAAGCGCGCGCGCTCAGTCACTCGCGCGCTCGCTCGCTTGCTCCAGTGTGGCCACCTCCCATTACAACCAATGTGTTCTATTTTATATTTTAGTCGCTCGCGCGCTCAGTCTGGCCGCCCCCTTACTGATCGAGTTATAGCGTATATTTCCCGACTGTATTCTTTTCCTAATTTCCAATCTAATATTTTGATTGCTAGTTAAAATTGTTCAGGAATAATTAAACTCGATAATATTTACCGCTAGTATATGTATTATATTAAGGGGTCACATATATAGCGAAAAAAACAAAAACAAGCCTTTACTCTAGCGTGAAAGAATAGTACGGCCGCTTGATGAATTGAGGGCCCTGTCTTCAAGCGGACTAATTTATGCTCCGCAGTAACAATATTCTATTGTGTCGGGCGGTGTTACGCCGATAAACAATGCAATACATCCATCCTCGTCTGTACACACATTTTACAACCACTCAACATTATTACTTATTAGTATAAGCCAACAAATTACCAGTCATTTGTCAGTGTAAGTCGTAGAAGTATTGTTTATCGACGTGTCCTTTTTATGTCGGAGGTTGAAGTTTATGTCAGTCACCAAAACCCAACACAGAATTATTAATATTAAATACGTCTTTAACTTTGTAAGTGCACCTCTCGGACAAGATTATGTATGCTGGATTAAATTTGATCTCTATATTATATTTTATTGTATTTTTAACCACCCAATTAGAAGAGTATTAATATAATTTCAATTATTGAATAATTATAGGTAAGAAACAACTATCTAATTATCTTAAGACTATAAATTATTTCATCTACTTACATTGTCACTTGATGAAGCTCTAATAAAAATCTAAGAGGGCTTGCCTACTTAGGATATGCTAATTTTCACCAACCTGTAACATAGAAAACATTAAAATTATATTTATTAATTTTTCAAATAGGATTTAGCATTTTTAGGACAACATATTATGTAATATTATCAAGACAAAATAAACTATGGGCATTTTTTTAAATTAGTTGGTTAGATACAAACGATATTTTACGTGCACCATCCATTATATCCTCAAAATTATACTAATGGGCATAGGATGGAGAAGGCAGTATTTAGAGGGAGTGTACCTACATTTGCGTGGAGGGTGAGTGATACACTATTTCAAAAAACCCACCTTAGTACACGGTACACCCAGACGAGATACAAACCCTGACTTCCCTAACAGAAGCAAACTAGGCCAGACGAGACTGTCGCATTTGTCCATTAGCCACCGCTTTCAACCCAACCAGAATTCGAAACCAAATACTTTATAGGTGAGAGAATTATTATTTGGAGAAAATGCTTCAACTATCTTTATCTATCAAAATGTCGTTAGTAAATTGCTAAGAAGTCGATTGATAAGACACCAATTTTGTTTACAATTTTCAAACCCACATATCCAACACCCTTAGTTCAGTCATTAGAGCATCAACTGGTGAGCCTAGGGTCCTCTCTTCAATTCTAGGTATTTATAAAAAAAAAGTATTACCGGTGAAATTGCGGATTCCTCTTTCCCAGTAATTAACTAAGGACCAAACACTGGGTGTTCTGTTTTATAGCCAAGCTAGTTTGTAAGTCGTTTAGTGAGATAATAAATATGCTAATAATTAATACAATAATCTCGCAAAATAACGTCTTGTTTTTAAGCTTTATAGTTGTATTCTTGTTATTCTTAAATTTATGTAATTATACCCTCTCAGACTTGTTCTCACCTAACAGCTCTCTAACAGCTGTCAAATACGTCACCGCGGAGGTATTTGGAAGGGGGAAAAAATAGCTCCACTCCGTCGTTCTAATGGCCTCTTTCGAGTAATATTTTACCAGTTCACAAAACTAAAAGCCTTCAAAACCTTCCAAAAACATGCACGGAATTCACAGCAAGGAACACAATAATCAAATATGCTAATAGTTTTTTTTAGCCCACATTCGGCTTCTTTATCATCCTGTTCACTTAGCTTCGAGGCATCGTCAGTGTTAGAATATGTTGTAATATACTGTTTGCTCCAAATCTAGAAGAGATTGATACATTTATGGCAAGACCACTTTTGTTTATTATTTTAAATACAAGCTAATGGTTAAGATCGCTGCGCGCCATGACGAACGGCACTAAGCAACTATTTTTCACCACTGGTATCACTCCCGCTTCGTAAGTCAAAATCAATTTTTTGTTGATACGATAGTTCGTGGTTAATCCTAAGCCTATTAACAGCGAAAATACAATAACATTTTCATAGGAAAGGCCTTTAATAAATAAAAACACATTTTTTGCGGCCAACTGTTTTATTAGTTCTATCTCATAGGCATTGATAATATATTTCAAAATGTACATCTTCATATCACATGATTTGACGTATTAATACGTGAAAGTAGGTCTTGTGACTTTTCTAGCTGTCAGATAAGGCACTCCATATGAAAAGTAGACCATTGTTTTGGAGTAAATGATCTAGCATTAGCATGGGGAGAGGATCGGAAAACCACCTCTGTGACCCGGTCAAGATTAAATACTCAACCTTCCTGTCACCAGAAAACCAGTCTGTGGCGACGCCTTGGACCACGTTATCAATAAAGTGGATGCAAGGTCTATAAACATTGCAGCCACGCCAGTGTGATATGAAGGGGACGCGAGAAAAGGCCAATGTTCTTGCAGTTTTTGTAGCAACAATTTTTTGTTGTCAAAATAAATCAAATATTTCTTCAGTAGAAACAAATAGTTTAATTTTCTTCAAAAGGTGATATCAACATAATTTAATTACAGATTTGTCTCTTCATTTAAAAATGTTGTCGTCTAATGCCGCCATGGTAATGGCAGATAATCAAGAATTGTTGATATCGACATGTGAAGAAAATTAAACTCTTCGTTTGTGCTGAAGAAATATTTGATTTATTTTGGCAAAAAAAAAAAAGTGTTGCTATAAGAAATGCAAAAACACTGGCGTTTTCTCGTATCCCCTACTAACCCTCCTTAAAAGGGAGAAGAAGACTGGAAAGGGGGTGAGGGGTTGAAAGGTCAGAGAGAGACTCTAAAACCCGCTATTAATGGTAAAGAGGGAGTAAGGAGTGGACAGTAACATTGCCCGTCGCGGCTTTGTTGGTCACCAGGAAAAACAAAACAACACCAATGACCCTGAACAGAGATCGAACCCCGACTTCCCACGTCATAGTCAACAACGCTCTGTAACTAAACCAACCGAGGAAAAGGATAAGGAGGACGAATAAGAGGAATCACATACGTATTTTACTTACGAAATAAAGGCAATAAATGCGTCTTACTACCCGTTCAAGCTATCCTCATATTTATAAAAACGTGATAGAGATAAGGGCGATAGAACTTAGAACAAATCTACTTGAATTAGGGTGAAGGGAATATTTGGGGAAACACTTTTAGTGCACGCGGTCGGGATCCAAACCCCGATATTAACAAAACCGGAAAACAAGACCAGAAGAGGTAAGGAAAGCCAAATTGCACCAAACAATTTAATGGCGAATGATCGGGATCGATCTCCGTCAAAGTTATCATTTGACGAGTAAAGACGGGGAAATCGTTCTCTCGCCATAACGACCCCACTGCAACGGGGCCAAAGTAACAAGATTTGTATTTTATTTTAGGTGTTTAACGTGCGCCTTTTTTAAATAGACTTAAGACCTAGCTTAATTCTAAAACAGACACACGAACCATTCCTCGGTCATTAATAATTCATCACTGTGAAAGGGTGAACACACATTTCACCAATAATAATTGTATCAGCCATGCCGAGAATTTGACCCGCGACCCTTAACTTAGCAGGCAGGCACGTTAACAACTGAGAACGTCGCAAGATGATGTGTAGTTACAGTTGTACGCTCCATTTCACCTTAAACCATACACATTACGGCCAGGTACACTATCCGTGCGACCAAAGCGGTACGTAAGAAGACTCCCTGCGAGGCGCTAGTCTACTTTATGGACCACTTGTCCCGCACACCTGTGTTAATACTCTACAACAAATATGACGTAGTCGGCACTCTCAGAGAACTTGTCTGACTCGGAAAGTCGGTGATGTAACTTCGTCCGGGTGTGTCGGACACTTTTTTTTTCATTGACAATAGCACAGTTGTTCCCAAACTCTTTTGGCTGACGCCCCTCTTGGTAGATCGTAAAATTTCCACGCACCCTTTGCCCCCACTATTTTTAAGAATAATTATAAGAAATCTATAAAAAATATATATTTTAATTTCTTTATTTGATATCAAGATCAATATAAAATTGGAAACATAATGGTACCAAAAAAATTACAAAATTGGTGTGATGGCGCTGTTTTGTTTTCATCAGTGTTGTGGAATATTGGGTTTGATGTTTGACAGAGCACACCGCAAATTACTTTCTAATACAAGTCGACAACGTTGCTTAGTTTTTTTTACCGAATCAGAGTTGAAGATTGGGTGGTGTGGCACGAAGCTGCATCGGTAGGTGAGGGGGAGGGTAGAAAGAATAATTGGGGGGATAATATGAATCTTGTGAGTTTGCAAATACAGGTGCATACGTACAAGCGCCTTATTTTTAGCTGGTCACCTTATAGATGAATTATTACAATTGGTATGCAGAATTACCAACACTACCTGAAAAAATTATCTTACTTTGGAAAAGGAATTGAAATTTTTAAAAATGCCTTAAATTCTTTGATGATTTTTAACGTTGTTTATTATATTTTCCGCGCCCCCCTTGAAAGTGCTTCGCGCCTCTCAGGTTGGGAACCACTGCTGAGAAGCTTGTATTTTTTTTTTTTTCATGAAATATAAATAATAAACCACAATTGCACATAAGTTTTCATATGGTATATTATAGTTTGGGACAAAATTTTCAAAACTCTGTTATCAGTAAGCCCCTCTTAAATATCTTGCAATTGTCAAACCAATTTGTTTTTAAATTGGAATTTTTAAAAATCAGTTAATGGTAAACCACCCTTAAATAGATATTATATTTAGAAAATCCAACACACAATCTTATTTTGTCATGCAAAAACACTCCCAAGATATCTATTTTAAATAAAATAGTAAAATGATTTATTTTTTTAATCCCAATTTTAGAAACTTATCTTTCATTTAACTACCTTTAATTTTAGAGATATAATTAAAATCACGACTTATCCGAGCTATGACCCTAAAATCTAAATATAAAGTTTTAACAAAAAACATAAAACCGCTTAGACTGTAGCCTCAGGTCACAGAAAAAGAAACGTGATAAAAAGTTCTATAATATACTGGCTTTTCAGAGAAAATTTTATTTAACTATAATCACATGATAAAAACATTGTATAATTGAATTTCTCTGATAAAATATTTAAGAATAGTTTACAAAGAATTGATATTTTCCTAAATGGTTTCCCATTCCGTTTCCACTCAAATGCGGGTAGGTTGCCTCTGGAATGATTCCTTCCTCATCCCTACCCCATTATAGTAATTGTCATATATGCGTATTACCTGAACGGGTAGTAAGACACGGTGATGAACAAAAACTACATGAGAAAGTATGTACGGTTGTGTCGTACCATTTCTTTTCTCTGAAGTTAGGCAATAATTGGTTGTTTTGTCGAGAACCAAAACGATAGATCTGTTTTCATACTATCTTCTTTAACCAGTCCCTGTTTAGGCCTCCACTCTGTTCACCCTGAAAGCTATAGCTATGGCTGCACGGAACCGACCCGCACCGCACCGCACCGCACCTAAAGTGAACTTGTTCAAAATTTTATTAAACCAAGCATAAGATTATTGCAACTAAAAAAATAAAACAATTTTTATATTCTTTATAGACGGAGTTCTATTACAAAATAAGTTTGTATTTTTATTTTTACTGGCATAGGTTTTCACCTATTTTCATGAAATTAAGTTAGCTATTACTTACGAAGAATAAAGTTTTAAGTTAGCTAATAATTAAGAATAAGAATGTTTGTTGTTCAATAAGTTGTTTATAATGTTGGAAACAATGACTACAGCGTCACACGTGCAACGGCTGTGAAAGAAATGCCGTTCGGAAGCTCCCGAACATTTTTATTTCCTGTGGTAAATGGCTACACGGTCCTCACCGCAACGCAAAAGTGCGAAACAATGTTCTCTCGATGATTCATCCGCGCCGGTGCGGTGCGGTGCGGCTCCGTGTAGCCGCTCCTTTATCGTTTTACTTTGAGGTTCTCACTATGGCCATCTCTTATACATTTTAGAATACATTGAAAAACGACACCTGGACACGGAAATAGAACCCGGAACCTTTGCCTTAGCACACCAATGCTCTATCAGTGAGCTATCCAGGGATCGTTCCGTGCTCAGGGTAACTCTTAGCTCATAGCTTAAAGCAGAAACGTGCGTATATCATTCGCTAATAGCAGTTAACGTCGATAACACAGCCTGCCCGACACCTTAGCTCATTAGGTAACGTGTATGTCCACCGAATTAAGGGTCTCTGGTTCGATTCCTGGCGTGGCCGATAAACGTACCATTGGTGAAATGTGGGTTTTCCATTTCACAGTGATGAATTAACGGCCGGGGGCTGGGTGTTGTGTCTGTCTAGATTAAAGTTAAGTTAAGTTGTGTTCTGATATAATCAGTCGGTTTATAAAGTGTACCTTAAATATGTCAAATAAATTTTTAAATATATACGAGGGGTGTTCAAAAAGAAACCGAACTTTTGAAATCGCCCCCCAATCGGCAGAGGGAGCACGCTGCGGCTACTGATTGCACGTAGCGGCAGGTTTAGACAACAAACTGCCATTTGCCGCGTTTCGCTCTGACCGTTAATAAGCGAGTTACATCCGCTGAAGTGAGCACTTGCGCAAGCTGTTCGTCGGATTAGTGCCAAAGGGACAATGAAAGAGCTTGAAGAACAACGTGTGTGTGTGTGAAATTTTGCTACAA
>CABEEJ010002933.1:0-14435 GCA_901482245.1 Timema douglasi
ACAGAACTACTAGTAAGACTGTAGTAACAATAATAACATGGAGGGAGGTATACTGTTCACAGGACTACTAGTAAGACTGTAGTAACAATAATAACATGGAGAGAGTGAGGTCTACTGTTTACAGAATTACTAGTAAGACTGTAGTAACAATAATATCTGCACTGAAGGAGAACCTGAATATTTGGAACCATAAAGAAATTTGAGATTAAAAGAGAAATGTCTAAAAACTTTGTAATTAGTTAAGGAAAATGATATATTTGACCGCAAAGGAAAGATACATTTCCTTAGAGTCACATATTCAAACAATTCATTTAATCTTGGCAATATCCTTCTTCCAAGGGAGTTACGTGATCGAAATAAAGCTGGTTTGATATTCTTGTGATGGGTGAGTCAGGGCTCGAATCCTGACCAGGTATAACAAGTTATCTTTTATGAAATTGTTTCCCAAGCTTCAACCACGCAAATGCGGTTACATTATCTATACATTCTACCATATACCTTCATGTAAATATGCATTCAGCTCGAACATGTAATAAGTTACCAACATGTGATTAAATTACGCAGATAACATAAGCATAGATAAATTAGGTTGGTAAATAAGTGAAATTAAGTATATTGTATAACATATCGCATTATATTCAATATCGCCAACATTAATAAGCTACCTACCAAGTTGTAAACATAATGACCTTATGGTCACTGGAATGAAACAAATATAAGATACAGGTTGGTTCAAAAGAAAAGTTACCGAACTACTATACAAGCCAGGGACTCTTTATCGAATGATTACATGTTCTACATGTCCCCCTTCATTGCGAACTACAAATTCCATGTGATCAATTACTCGGCTAACCATGTTAGTGCACTGTACGGGTGTTACATCACTGTTCTCGCGAAGCTGTTCTTGGAATACTTGTTAAAGAGATTTATTTCAAGATTCTCCACAGAAGCACATCAAACAAAGTGAAGCTTCGACTTCGAGGTGGATAAGGAAGCCCGGTCCCTCGTGACACAAGTCGATGTGGAAACAGTTCCTCCAGTCTCCATGGACTATGTATGGAGTGGCTGCATGCTGCTGACAACCTTGCTTCTCAAAATACAGATTATTCAGATCACCAAATGTTTATAAATCTGCATTAAATCTATAGATGATTTCCTCTCTGTGTACGATAGCAGTTACGGCTGTGGTGTCAGCATCTTCATCTTGATTGAAATAAGGGCCATAGCTTCGGAAATAATGTTCCACACTCCAAGAGAGTTCTTCTATAGTATGCTGCGGCATTATTAACCAACGATTACTTGTGAACATTAAAGCAGACATAACGTGAATGAAATTACATCTTAGAAGTTTGGTTACCTTCTTTTGCACCACCCTGTACAAAGTGGTTTAGTTGTGCTACTTTCTTTGCCTGCAATTAATTTATAGCAAACGAATCTAAGGAGTTATCTAGTCCTTGATATTCTATTTCGTTGGAATTATCTACGACGATTTTTCAAGTGCACTTTTGATACAGACGATAAATAAATTTTAAGAAAGATAAATTCAGATAAATTATGTTAGCATAAAATAATAATATGCTTTGTTTTTCTCTCTCAAGTTTTCTCTACCTAGATGCAATCAAAGGGATGGTTTATAAATTAAAAGTATTGTTATATAACAATAACCAAAAACTTTATCTTCGACTTATCTTCTCATTTAAAAAGGGTTCTTCGCACATCCCTTTGTTGGCCCTTTTTCCCACCCATTGTTGGTGGTGGGGTGTAAGGTGTCAGATTTTATTGTAGGTTGTGGGTCGAATCTCGGCCGGGTGTACTAGAGTTTAGTTTTACGCATGCGCTTCATCATTGTTGATTTCTGATGAATTCTGCACGTCATTGCGGGTACATTTTCCTCAAAGCTACCCTCTATCTTTGCCTCTCAGAGTAAATCATTAATAGCATTGATGTTGAATAGATTAATAAATAAATGGCACATCAAGGTCGTGCATACTTTTTAATAGAGTGTTTCATAATTTGTGACAATATTTTATAAAATATAAAATCCGTTAACTATCCCTCAGTAAGTTTTTCTCAGAAAAATATTATTTTGATAAACCATATAAAACAAGCTTTAGATACAAATTTTGAGCAAAATTTCTATAATCATTTAAAAGAAATTGAATACAAACATTAGAACAAACATTTTGTAAGCACCACTTTTTTGGGGTTCGGGAGCACAAAAAGCGTTAATAATTAATTTACATTGTTATTTTAAGTTAAAACAAACACTCTCACATTTACAATACTTTCTCCATACGATACTATCAAAATAATTTAACAACCAACATTAGTCTAATTAACTAGACTTTAAAGGTCCTTCAGGTGTTATATTATTGTCTTTACCTAACTAATCGACCTAGTAGCTCAGCTGCTTTTTAAGTACTCTTAGAAATAATAGAAGTTGTAGAGAAATTTCAAGGTATGGTATAATCTGGTAAAATAGATCATACCTTATTTCTAAATAAGTAATTTGTCATCTTACCTATAAATAATTTAGTGACAACATACATAGAATAAAAACAGACACGCCCACGTCATGAACCGTTCCCAATACCAGTTTCACGGGTGAAGTGATATCTCTAATTTCAAACAAAATAGTCACGTTTATTTCTTTTTGTCATAGGTATGTAGCCCAAAGTACTCCACCCACATACAAGTAGTAGTCTACACACTAGTCTGTTAAGTCATTTATAGCCGTGACTTAAGACGGCGTGAAGTCATAACGTGCACTATTTCATTTTTTATATGGACAGGTTTTGCAAAATGTATACAGCCGGTGGGAAATTATTATGACACGTTTATTGGCTTGGATATGTTTAGTGTACTCTAAGAAAAGCTGAGTTCCATCACGTTTGACAAGGCCACCATCTTGGACTGATCTCATGCACACTACAGCTCGATTTAGATAGGAAATAATGGTTTTGGTAGTTACAGAAGTTATTAAAATTAGTCTAATATATTTACAATTCAACTCATATGATCTTAATTGTAACATTTGATATGGAATGTAAAACAATGATAAAAAAATAGTAAAATATTAGGGGATGTAAAAAGCCAATATTTTTTATTCGAAGCGGATCCAAATCGAATTATATTAAATATTAACGAATCCGATTCTAATTTTGAATATTATTGATTCTGTTAAATATTTTATAAAAATAACATAATCAAATATTTATAAATATTTGAATGCTTAATATCATTTTCAAACAAGTTTTTGTTATATATATTTTGGCCTAAGATAATATAAATACCACAATATTCAATTCAATTTTCGCATATTTTTCTAATGTGAACACTAATTTGTAATACATGAGCGTATAAATTACCAAAAAAATAACATAGACGTGCGTTTATCTTTCAATCTATTTTCGGGCAAAGTTTCACAGCTGTTGTCAAAGTGAAGTCGAAGTTTTCAAAGCTTCGCACAGTAATAATAAGTTCTTGCCTATTTAAACAAGCTATAATCTAGAAAACAATTACTGTATTTATATCCTAGTATTTACATTGGAAATATAGACCTAAGCACAGGAATCGAACTCGGGACCTTTGGCTTAGTACGCCTATGCTTTACCCACTGAGCTATTCAGGAATCTTGACAGAGCATTCGTGCATTTGTAGTTGTACTATCGTCAGCATAAAGCCCTCCCGAGTCAAAGGGAGCTGCGTTATCTGATAGCTCGTGATCTTAATTGATCACACATAATTATGTAGCTGATGATTTCCACCCGTCCATCACAGATTTTGCCTTAAAATATGAGTGAAGAATGATCCTGAGCACGAAATGATTCCTGGATAGCTCAGTGAATAGATCATTGGCTTATTAGGCCAAAGGTCCCGAGTTCAATTCCCGTCTCAAGGTAACATTTTTTAATCTAAATAATATTATCTTTAGATACGGCTATAACCGCAATCAAAAATTATAATAGCTTGGCTATTTAATCCATTTATTTATTTGTTTACATAATCATGCAATTTGTTGAGGCATATTTAATCAAATGTTAGTACATCACACTCTTCAAACCTATGTTATATTAGTAGTATCCTAGTGGTCAAAATTCCTGGCTACATACCTAAAGATGCTGGGTTCGATCCTCGGAGCTTCCAGGTTTTTCTGTGAGCAGTTGGTCTGGAACGAGGTCAACTCAACCTTATGAGGACAGCTGAGGAGCTACTTGAATGGCAAAATATTGGCTCTGGTCTTGAAATCTGAGATTGGGGAGGGTTGGTCTAACTGATCACATGCCACCCTTTATTCGGTGAAATTGGCACTATTTCGCTCGGTCGGTATGGCTTGATTGTGAGCTGACGCCATGGAGTTATTATCTAGAAAACATTCATTAATATTTTTAAATAACTATGAAATATGTTCATTCATATTTAAGAAAATTTTAGTATATCACACTCCTTAATCCATTTTATAATAGTAGTGTTCAAACCTAAATGATTATTTCAGCATACGACTTACAAACTAACGACTTCAAATCTGGCAAAATAGACTCCAGTTGTTATATACCTACCAACAGCACTAATATGTCTGACCTCATCTTATTTGACTACTCGTTTAATTGTAGCTCTCTTTAGGAAATTAATTAATAAAATAGATGTTCAGATTGTCTTACAAATACTAAGCTAACACATCACATATAATATTAAAACCTGATCGTAATCTCGTACAGCTGATATTGAGGGTCATGGACGTAAAGTATGAACAATAAGGCTCTCTATTTTTAAACACTAGTTGGAATCGAACTAGGATCTCCCTGATCCACTTGTTATTTTCTTTCACTGCGTCGTACTACATGTCTGAGCGGTCCGCATTTAACTACCCCACTCGTCTTACGAATGAACGTATCTATGTTAGAAAAGCTACTAGACTGCTGATGTTGGAAGGATATAGATAGATTTTTAGTGTAAGTGTACCCGCAATAGCGCGGAGGGAGATTGGGAACAAACCTTGATTTCCTTGTCATTGTCCAACAACCGCCAGCCCACGGACGCAGATCTAGTCTACTCTTCTGAGCTCCTCAGATGAGCTGATGTTCATTTTTTTAACACCACATCTTACTACCCATTTGGGTTATACGCCTATGTACTATTTACGCTAACGGGTCAAAGATGAGGAAGGTTGAATTTAAATGAAGTGTTCCCTTATTTACGTGGAGAGAGACTGTACAGTTATTTATGAAAAACTATCCTCAGTACTCCCGACAAGGATCGAACCATAAAATACCTGTCATCGGCAGTCTAGCTTATTGCGAGCGTGACGCCTTAGACTATATAACCACCCAAGTGTGTACATATTTGAAAATGAATGTATTTATTACTAAACATGAAACATACAAAAAATTATGAGTTTCTTTTTATCACCATTTCTTTTCTTTCGAGCTATAAGCATATGAACGGATTATTCCGCTAATGTCTTAAGGATGAGTATGATTGAATTTAGGAGAAGTGTACCAGAATTTATGGGGAGGGAGTGCATAGAACCATTTATGGAAAAAAAACCTTCAATACACCCGACCAGGATTCAAACCCCTTATATCCCCATCATTTGCAGTCCAGTCTACTGTGAGAGTGATTCTTAGACCACTCGACCACCGAAGCGGGTGGAGCTGGTATTTATTTTTGAGAAAATGTTATTTAATATCTTAACAATCGTTATGATGATTAAATAATTTTAAGCATACGTAGGAAAGGAATTCCATTAATAAAATAGAGTAATGTTTAGTTAAAAAGGGCTTATGTACTTTGAATAGAAAGTGTATAAAGAATGAAACTCTCAAGTATTTGTTTTCTAAACTTACTATCATTATCTTTTTGACTCATGTTATAAATTATATATGACTTTAAACTTTGACATCACTGACTGAAGGAGAGAACGTAGGGATTCTCAGGTGGATTGAAATTCGGTAATAATATTTTCCAATAAAAAAAGTTTGAAACACTTTCAAGGTTAAAAGAAAAAAAGGACACAGAATACTCTCATATATTTTCCATGTAAGTCACGAAGCTGTGCCCATACATGGAGAGTGCATTAAGATATTTCGGGTGGATGACTCAGAAAGGCGTGACTCCCACCTCTAAACTTTATGGCACTCCGCATTTTGGTGCATGAAAATGCCCGGGGAAATGAAACAGCTTTGTATGAAGTTCGACAAACATTTCTTGGCACACCACGTCTTACCACACGTTAGGGCTGGCCGTGTTTAACTATTCTGGGGGGGTAGGGATGTGGAAGGTGTAATTGAAATTAAATGTACTCACCTTTTCTTGGAGAAAGGTTTTAAAACCATTAAGATAAAAAAAAACTCTCATTACACCTGGCCGAGATTTGAGACTCGACTTCCTTATCAGAAATATAGTCAACTAGAGAGTTATTATTTAGACCATGTAACCATAAATGCGGATAAGTTATTTTATATATTTTAAAATAGTTTGTTTCTCACTTTGCATGTTTTTAGTATTCTGTAATTATTTGATCTATTATTGCATCCAATGTACTTAGTTGTCTAACTTGTCCATATTTACCAAGGCTTGAGTCATTGTTTGCACATTATTTTAGTCGTAATGAATTGCTATCAGCCATTTCTTACTAAATATATATTTGGATTTTGGAGATCACTAATTACCATGCTCTAATAACCCCCTTGCGTTAATCGCCTGTAGTTAGAAACAATCATACATATAATTTAAATTTGTGCCCTCTTCTTTGAACAAAATTAAATATTAATAAATAAAATTGTGAATAATTTTATTTTATAGTGGCATGATTTACTTAACAAATGGAGGAATCCTCATTCACTAAAGAAAACTGTAAATTTAGAAAAATGTCGGGGAAACCTGTAGAAATCAGGGAGTTTTATTTTAAGAGTTCTGGAACCATCCTGATTGGGGAAACATTTTAGTATAAAATACACTCCAAACATACAGCAAGGATTTGAACCACGACCTCCTTGTCCCCTAAGAAACATACTAAATAAAACTTGACGCTTAGTCCACGTTCCTACAGACATTTTTCTTGCTTGGTTGATATGCGAGTCTCTTAAACTGGTTATTCCTTAACGTAGAGATGTAAGGAAAACGATAAAAAGCCAGTGTGTTTGCAGTTTTTATAGAAAAACTTTTTTCGCCCAAAACAAATAAATTGTTAATTCAGTAAAAACCAAGAGTTTAATTTTCTTCCCGTGTTTATATCAACAGTTGTTGAATATCTGTCATGAGCATAACGGCATTAGACGATAATCTTTTTAAATGGAAAAAATATGTTGTCATTAGATTCCAGGACACCCTTAACAGATATTCTAGAACTTTTGATATCACCTTGTGAAGAAAATTAAACTCTATATGTTTGTAGTGAAGCAATATTTGATTTATTTTGACCAAAAAAATAAGTTTTTCTATAATAACTGCAAAAATACTGATTTTTTTCGCGTCCCCTTCCTCCCCACCTTAATGACCGGTGATCAAGCTAATAATAAAATGTATTCGAGACCAAGGCGGGGATATAACTGGGAGATAAGTGGCTACAGGTGCTATCTCCAGGGGAATATAACGGTCCACAAAGCTCCCCTGCAGCTCGGAGACACGCACGCCTCTTTCAACGTGTGTTATTTATATTTCTTACGAGCTCTTGTATTCAGAAGTCAACGTCAGATTCAAACAAATACAAAATACCAAGAAATAACAAAGTCAGACATTTTTTCATTGTGTGCGATTGATACATTTTTTAAATTGAAATAAAAAACACTCTTCTTAAATTTATTTTTGTTGCGTTGTAAGATTGTACTTATTTTGTATACACATACAAATCACAGCACTTTCAGGACTTCCCTAGGACATGCATTTTCTCCCAGATGGTGTGGGTGGGAAACACTAACCAGCTGAAGGGCTGAGAGTGTGCCACTCCGGATGGAGAGGAACACATCAAATCAACCTTAGGGTTGCAGACTTATTATTATTATTTTATAATCTCTATCTGGAACAATAAAAATACGATGTGTATATTTTTCATCCATCCAGACAGAGCAGTATATGCACTCAACCTTCATATGGATAGTGTCGCCCACCTACACCATCTGGGAGAAATCACATGTACTAGGGAAGTCCTGATAGTGCGGTAGTTTTCCGTTGCTTTCCGAACATAATTCTAAGAGGGAGCGATAAAGAGCCTACCAATATTGTCGGAAAATGTATCTCATATCATGACTTCCAGGTATTTATTATATGCCACAAGACAAGGGACCAACGGCTTTACTTCTCTCCGAAAGAAGTTGTGCTACGGATTTTCATCGCTTGGTTAAAACCAGTCAACCTCAGCATTGTTCGAACCCACGAACATCGGGTCGTGAGGCGAAAACTTTACCCATGACCACCGAGGCCATAGGATTTTTATAAATAAATATATTTGTATATGCATATATATACATATATTATTAGTATACAGAATATCTACATTTAATTCCAAGTGTGGTAAAGGCTGAAGTTTTAATTTAGAGGAAATGCACCCTCATTAGCGTTGAGTGAAAGTGGGTTACTATTTAGCAAAAATAATATTCAATTGAACCGGCTGGATTCGAATCCCAACCTCTCCCTCACTCAGCTAGAATCGAACTAGACAAGCTTGACGTTTAGTCCACGTGCCCACCCGTGCGGTTCGAAATGTAATACTGAGCAGTTATAATTGCCTTCAATATATTTTTATTTAATGTTTTATTCATATCCTACCGGTCATTAATCTTCTTAGATTATTTACGGTCGTTGCATCGCATTTTAAACACCATCACGATTTTTGAAAAGAAAAATGTTGATTTAACGCCCAAAGAGTATCACATTAAAGCTATTAAGAACGTTTGAGGTTATTGTACAAAATTTCAAATTTTATATTACTTAATACAAACATGGGGGGCTTGAAAGCAAATTAAATTCCAGCCAAAACTTATTTTAAGGCCAAATACAAGAAGATTGTATATTTGATATATTTTCACTTGGAATATTGTAATATTAATTTATTCATGAAAACCTTGTAGATATCTCTCGATTTAAAAATGAATCTAATTTAGGGTGTGTTGAATAAAAAAATAAAATATACTACTAGATAATATTTATATAAATGTATGTACATATTTGGCAATATTAAGTGTGGAAAATATATGTCCACATTTCTTCAAGTAAGATTCTAAAATCGTACACTATACACTTCGCTTACCCTGTACCCTGTCTTAACTTGACCAGCTACAGTATGGTCTTATTTTATAAGCTGCACCATAGTGGAATCACTTAAGGTAAGCTTACTCTATTTCTAAATAAATTAAGTATGCATCCAAATTTTATTTTTTTATAAATGAAAAAAAACCCGTTAATTTTCTTAACATGAACTTATTGGCATTTTATTAGAAAAAAATTAAATGAAAAGAAAAAGTCCTGTTCAAACACTCTTTTTTTTTTACAAAAACTACAAAAATACTGACTTTAACTCCCTATCCTTTCAATCCCACCTCAAGGGGTATATAACCAATATTTTAAGGGCACCTCTCATCACTTAATTCCTATCAGTTTACTCTATCAGAATGTTAAACACATTTAATTTTAGAAAAATAATTTCCTATTATACATCTATTCGCGTAAATATTATATTTAATTATACTATTAAAGTTTTTTTTAAAAAACTCATTTTAACACCACCAATATTTATTTGTAGTTTTTTTTACATCAATCTCGTCGACATAATAATGATGTTATCTTAGTTAAAAAGAATAGTATATGTATTCTATAAATAATATAATTCTATAAATCTATTCCATCGTTAAAAGCAATTAACTGTGGGTTTTTTCACCACGTCTAAGTCAAACAAAATAATAGAAAATTTACTTAATCCTCAAATATTTTTATGAGACTTGATGACTGTTGAACCAATTCAAAAATATATCATAGAACATCTTAGATCCACGGTCAAATACTTTCCGGAATATTAAGATATAAATTTTAAGGAGATACACAGTCTTTGTCTTGTCGCAAATATATTTAATGTCTTAATCAGGTTATATTGCACTTAAAAAAGTTGAGTTTGTTGATATTTTAAAGATAATTAAACGTTATTTAATTTAATAGTTATAATTATTACTAAGAAATAGGCTTAGGTTTAAAAATTGTTGTTTGGTTTCAGAAACTTATATTCTAATTTTAATGGCTGACAGACATTTAGCACACGTGCTGCAATCCATTTAAGATTAAGAAGCATTAAAAACTTAGTAAAAGATCCATTACAGAGGGAATGGTAGACAAGATACCTTCATTACAACTGGGAAGTATTATTTGTGATGGCTGAAGGAAAAAACAGAATAAATTACCTAAATTACAAAAGCACCATAGTGATTCATAAGATAGGAGTGATTCTTCAACTCTTCTTGAAAGTAGTTTTCGTGAAAATAAAGAATTTTGATTTGAAAATGCTGATACTGAAATATATTTGAACCATAGGTTGGAAATCCTTGAAGATCTACAGATTTATAAGAGAAAAATGTCACCAAAAAGATATTCAAATAAAAAGATTAATAATTGAGTTTCAGCTGTTAAAAGATAACCCGTTAGTATGGGAGATTCACAAAATCAAGATATTAAAAATAAATAAGAACGCGAGATCTTAAATCAGTTAAAAGAACCATTAAAAACAAATACGAGGGAAAAGTTGCATACTCTGACAATATTGTCAAAGTGTTGGACCATTGTGTTGGATCTATTAAATTACCTGGAAAGAGAAGCCATACAATTAGTGAAAGGAAAGAGTTTATTGGCAAATCCAAACCCCAGGGCCCAGAGGAATGTGTGGTCACAACTCTGATGAAATAAGTAGGGAAATGCTAGGAAAAAAGTATTTGTTTCTACAAAACAAGAAAATAGTAAGCGGAATAGTCAAAAAGAATTGTGTTAAATAATTTGAAGTAATTAGTTAAGTCATTTAAACAAATGCATCCCAAACTCAAAATAAAATTTTCAAAATGTTCACAACTTCGTCCAAAATATTGTGTTTTGGCAGGTGGAAGTAGTACCCAATCGGTTTTTGTGTGCACAAATTAATCAAAATTTAGAAAAGATTTTAAAAGGAGGAAATATTACTGAACCGACTAAAGATGAAATACCTAATTTGAAAACATATCAAGAATGCCGTGCTCCATTGATATGCGACCCTCCACAACTTCTATATTATTTAGGAGATTGTGATAATGGCCCCGGTATAGGCAAAATAAGGGAACAACTGAGCCAAACAATGGTAGCGAATATAATTTACAATTATTTTCAAACAATAGGTTTCTTTTGTTAGATCAACACTTGAAATTATTCCAAAGCCAACAGATTATTTTATTTAGAATCTAGTAGAAAGACTTGAAAAACTTTTACTTCATTAACTTATTGCCTCTCAGCAAATAGACTGTATATTATATTAAATCTATACTCCTAACTCGAGTGGTTCTAATAATATGTTATTTTTCTGATAGCTTTGTTATTTAAGATGACGCAGGGATTTATTGTAACAATTCCCAAGCCACAAGCAATTCTTTTTATGCATACTTTTGCAATAGTTAAATTGTCAAACATTCTACTTTGTCATAGTTTCTGGATGTTAATGGCATGATACTGTAACTGTTCATTTGTTTCAAAAGAAGCTAGTTGAATTACTTAAAACTATTTCTGGCGAATAGGTAACACATATTTTAATTTTTTAAATATTCTGATCGAGAATTTCAAGTTCTACAACTTCACTTATGAGCATTTTTAGCTGAATGCTAACCGTTTGGTTGTTATTTACGAAACTAGAGCATGAGAAACGAATTTTATGCTTCGCGCCAAAATCTATCCCTTATTTCCGGTTTCTTTACCATGCGTACTATAGCTCTTACAGTAAACTGTGTATAATCATTTTTGTAAAAATATTTGTTCTCGTTAGTTTTAGCTGATGTAAAGAATTTTGGGTGATTCGCCGTTTGCAAGATATTGAGAAAAGTCACGCAAGCACACCTTTTGATGGGCGTTTTTCAATTTTAAGGGATGAAATCTCCACCGTAGGAGGAGAAACTAGATTTGATTCTACAGTACTAAATAATATGTATACCAAATTTCAAAACTATATACATTTTTGCCAAATTGGCTTTTTTGAGGCTAATATGACTGGGCCAGATTGTGAGTGTGTGTTTGTGTGTGTGTGTGTGTGTGTGTGTGTGTAAAAACCTTGTTGCTAGCGTGTAACTTTAAATTTACATGTAATAATCAAATATTGACCCCTGGTTATCTGGGCAATAAGGAACAATACAGAGGTTATGTTCAAATATACTACAAATAAGGATTACAACAAAGAAGAAATAAATCTTAAATAATATTTTTCATTGGCAAGGCCTATTGCAAGGACTCAAAAGATACATGCAAATATTTCACTAATAAAACTAATGTTCTTACTAAATTGTATTCTTTTTCAACTGAGTCAAGAGAAGGTTAAATTAATTAGAGTTATTGGGGGAGAAATTAATTTAAAAGAGCTCCATGGATTTGTTACGTTGGCTTAGGATGTGTTTTGGAAACTAATGACCAAAAATATGAATTATATGTAAGTTTTCATCAACCAATTGGGCCATCTATCTAATTTGTGCATAAAAATGCCTCTGACATGCTTTGAATACAAGCAATAGATATTTTAACTAGAGTTGATCCATAACTTCCCTACACTCCACAGGACAATTTTATACACTATCCCAAAAACATTATCAAGAAGCAACTTGAAGAGTCAATACATGTAGATAAATACCTAAGTCCATGCCTTTCCATGTACGAAATGTAAACTTATTAAGATTGAGTTGCTTTCAAAATAATAATAATACTAGTATAAGTAGCCTACCTGTCGTTGTCCTGGGTAACTACGCAATTTATTGAGTGATTAGTCTGGGCAACGCTTTTCATTGCTTCAAACAAACGGAAAAATAAATATATTCATTTTCTTGCTTCCAACCCGGTTTTTAATTAATCAAAAACAATCACAATTGTAAAATTATAGCTTTGAGGTACACAAGGACTACTGATTTTAAAATTTCAGACCACGCGATGATCATGATACACGAACAAACTATGTTTTCTTCTCATTGCGTATTACTACCTGTTCGGTTCATACGCCTTTATTTTAATTATATATATATATAGATGATCTTGAAATTTTATTTATGTGGAAATGTTTAAAATAACTCGTATGCGCACTGTTATATGTTATTCCTCTACTCTTTTAATTATAATAAACTATTTCTCATAAACTGTTTGGAGTCTCACCTGAAAATTTGTCAAACCTGTCAATAAAGCATTTAGATTTTTACTAAAACTCTCATCTCATTAAGTGCACTATAACCTGAGCCAAACAAATTTAGGGTTGTTTGCGACAAGACAAAATGCGCGTATTTCCTTAAACTTTGTACCTTAATATTCCAGAAAGTATTTGACGATTGAATCTAATATTTTATTAAATTTAGTTTTTTAATAGATTTAACAACGTCACCAAGTTCCATAAAAATCCATTATGGCCCGGTGTATTCATTAGGTGATTTGATATTTTATTAGAAGTGCCCAAATAGTTTGCAGTGAGATATTTAGACAAATTGAGACAATTTACACCTCCGTCACCCCCCCCTAAACACACACCCACACATTGTTAGGCGCACCACTACCTTTTTCTAAGAGAGTATCATTGATTGAATACATTATATTCTGTCCATGACTAAACACATACTACAGTTGTAGTTTTATGGAGTTCGCCGTAATTTTGTGTATGACGCAACCAGTATCGCCTTGATGTCTATATGGTTGCTGAACATTCTGCAATGTCGTTTAGTTCTGCAAAACAAAATCGCGAGTTTAGGAATTCTAAGTGTAAGGCATAAATATAAGTAAAATTGAATAGCAAGAAGTGTGAATAATCTAATATTAAGGAATTTGACTTGAAACGTTTAAACACAGCTTACAAACTAACTTAACATAGGACAGCAGCATTTACCATAAATATCAACCCTAGCTGCAGAGGTTATAGTGAGTGTATGTACAGAATATAGAATCAACCAAATACTCACATATCTACTATAGATTATAAACACCTTTACTATCTTCCTAATGGACATTTAAAGCACCTTATGGAAAATACAAACATATTTAATGCGGTCAACAGTGACAATCTCTCACTATACTAATAATATAATTTTATAAGCATTGATGATACCTATAAAAAGGGAAAAAATCATATCATATTATTACTTGATATATGAATGCATGAAACTATATCTAGAAGCTTTTTATAACTGCCATACATGTCTATTCTTAGGAAAGTTGGGGTAAAGGTCGCCCCCCCCCCCCCCCTCTCGGGTTCTGGT